>OY723389.1:46737209-46797209 GCA_963210295.1 Ophion ellenae
CTAGAGAAGTACACACAATTATTGAAAAACATGGTTTTTATCGCATATTGGCATTGTTTTGAATACATTTTTCATTTTCCCTACAAAATTGGCCTTTAATTGTTTATAAAAACGCTAATTGTCGGCGAATCGTAAAAATCATGTGTACTTTTTTAGAGAATCTATCTGAGAAACTACAGTTCAAATTTCAAGTCAATCGGATGAAATTTGATCGAATTGTGCGTCCTCGCGATTCTTTAAAATCGGGATAATTTGAGCGTTATCGTCCACACGACGGAATTGAAGCTCTCATTTGAGTTCTGCGTGTACCCACGGAGGCATATTGATAGTAGGTCTTGAGTTGTTAGGTCGTATATTTTTAGTACAACAACTGGAACAAACGACTCCAAATTGCTACTTTCCCCGTCTAGGCTGTTTTGCGCGTTTCGGAGCACTCGGAGGGCCTTCGAAAAGTGGGCTCTAAGATTAAAAAAAAAAATTGTCCGCTTATCTTTGTCCCTTGTATATTATTTTTGTGATAATATAACATTTCCGCGAATTAACAAAAAAAAGTCTAAATTTTGTTTCCTCCGAATGTAACGTCTCAATAATCCAATACAATTATAATCAAAACGATATCAATAATCCTAACAATCATAATAATAATAATTTACAGAAATATATATATCCTTCGACTGCGCAATTATAAATGGTAATGCATCGAAATGGGAAAAAAAAACAAAAGGAGCAATGGAAAGCGTAGGTGCGGGGGTAATCTGTCAAGCCGTATGGAATGGAAATGTAAGTCTGACAATGGAACCGACAAAGCAACTGTACGATTACATCAGACAATTTGAGAGTCTAGCAGTTACGACAGACATAAGGAAACCAATGTAAAATAATTTATGCAAATGAGAAGGGGCATTTATGTAAAGGGTTAAAAAAAGGGTTTAAAAAAAGGGTTAAAAAGGGTTAAAAAAAGGGTTAAAAAAGGATTTAAAAAAGGGTTAAAAAGGGTATACAATGAAGAAAATACTGTTACTGTCATCAACAATATTTTTTAACGCTTTCATTGAAAGGGAGGATTATTAAAAATGAAAGGATTAAAATTTTGGAACTTCCCAATGAAAATCGCGCAAATCAATTAGCAAAAAATCATAATTTCGGTTGCTGATTGATACAATCGACTCTCCACTGTGCACACATAACAAAAAGACTTTCTGGCTCGCAACTCGTGTTATCCTCCCACTACAAATTCGTCGATGATGAGCATAATTAGGAAAAAGTGAAAAACAGCAACACTTGCCGCTGAAACAATCGTTCACACCTGATGCTCTAATTACCCACTGGGCTCACCTTGGGCAACCTTGCACCTGACCCTCATTGACAAAAAAGATCGAACAGCAGAAAAGACGAGTGCGAATTGCGAGCTCGTTAAACGGTCATGGCAAAATGACGTTTTGTACGAAGCGACGAATACATCTTGTGAGAACATGCGGAACGACGTTTAGCGCTTGTTCTTGTCATTTCCTTGTTCATTGTTTTTGGATGATCCGCCTATTCAGTGTGCAGCTTTGTATGAGGGCGAATTAGTGGTCTGCGGAAGAGCAACGCCAGGCTTGGTGCTTTTGCAGTCTGTCAAGTACTCACATAACTGTGAATTTTTATTTTTATAATTTAATTTTCGAATGAAAATTTAATTATTGTTAACAAGGCTGCGACTTTGTTAGCTATCAAACAACAGGATTCTACGGATATCGACGATTATTAATATTTGATCCAAAACATTTTCCGAACAGGATAAAAAATATGGCAGCTGGTTTGAATTTAATTTTAATTTAATTTAAATAATTGCAACGATTTATAATTTTAAGTTAATCATAAATTATAGTTTTAATGATTGGGGTTAGTGTAAAATAATCAAATAATGAAAAAACAAATTTCTAATTTCAATTATTAGAGTTATAATTAAAATGATCATTTTGAATATAATTTACAATAAAGAAAAACGTGTTTTCAATCATTTTAATATTTTACGCTAATCTCAGTAATATTACTCAAAGGGGGTGTACCAGGTCGACATAACCTCACAAATTTTCGAACAGAAAATACAACCGGCAAAGCAACTATACGATTACTTCAGACAATTTGAGAGATTGGCAGCTAGGATAGACATAAGAAAATCGATGTAAAATCATTGATGCAATGAATAAAATAATTTAACGCTAGTAATAAAATATGTCAATAAATGGTTATAAAATAATTACAAAGTATAAGTATGAATACAAAAAATTAAATAATTATAAAATATAATTCAATAAATTGAATAAAATAATGAATGCTAGTAATAAAATACTAGTAATAATAATAATGCCAATGTCCAGAAACGTATCTATAATTTATATCGATAGTCGTCAACTCATTTTTCATCGACTGACGAGACCAAATTCCGGATTCCGCATACCGCACTCCACCGATAATCTCGGCACGCATTATGCATCGGGATTTGCATAATCGGACGACGAGAATAAAAAATTGGCATTTGATGTCATTCATCTCGAGACCGCGTTCCGTAAACTTTTTCCGCATGCGCGAGATCGCGTTGCCCATTCGCTGGAAGACACACACATTTCCATGACTTATTAAGTCTAAAGATAGAAATATTTTCCGAGACGTTCTGACGTAAAAATAGATCCGGATACCAAATAATCGTCGCGTGTCGCTCGTCTCCGTGTACTACGTGCGCTACGTCATTTCCGCGCGGCACTCGTTGTCCGGCCTTTCGATTATTACCTGTCGGCAAACATCGATTGCTCGCCGGTCATCGCCAAAACGACAGCACTTATGATTAATTGCCTCCACGGCCCATTTTCGTTGTTCCAGCGGAGAAAAAAAAAGATTGACTACGCCCCATGTTTGCCCGAGTCCGTCGAGGGAACGGGCTGTAATGAAATTTTCATAAGTACTGTCTTGCGAGCTATTTATAGCACAAAGCTACAAAGATTGATTTGGTCACGCAGGTGGTGACCGTAGTTTAATTTTTTACGAGTGCGTATAAAAATAGAACGAATGAAATGGAGAGGCTGAGTCTGGAAATTCGGTACTTTATTATTTTATACAGGTATGTGCTTTGACACATGAAGGTTAATGTGCATAAATCAGGTTTTAGTCGCTGACCTCGTAAAATGGGGTTACTTTGAACATGTTTTGGAAGTTTTTTGTAGGTCACTTTTTTTGAACATCGTAAATTCCAACTTTTTTTGCTCCAAGGGACAATTTGTTCTTTTGCTATTTAATATATAAGAAAGTCAAGCCCCACCACCCCCCTACGATTTTATATATATTTTTTTAACGTGTCAAAGTAACCTCGAGTGTGGGGTCTCTTTGAAAGGCATTGAAATGCAACTTATGTCAAAGATCAAGTGTTACTTTGACATCACTTTGATAAAAACAAAAATTGTATGCATTATACATGGAATTAGATGGAAAACAACGATTTTTTACAATCACGTTGTCATCTTTATTAAGGAAACATTTTACATAAAATATCAAGTACTTAGGGTAATATTATGGTCACTTAATCAGTCTTATAATTATCATTGAGATCAAATTCAACTTGAGCAACATTGCAATCAACTTTAGCACCCCTATAATAAACTTGAACAACAAATTTAAACACACTTGAATGCGCAGACATTTAAATCGTATTTTGGCGCTCTGTTAAAGTAGCCCGAAAAACTGTCAAAGTTACCCTCGATGTCAATTTAACCCCTTTTCACGGCCGTTTTATTTAAAAAACCGTTTTGGATGTATATAAATATTTAAAATATGCATAAAATAACTAATGTATAATTAAAATATGTAATCTGTATATATAGAGGATGTCATACAGATATTTGTTTAGACGCTTCAAAAATAATGATTTTGATATGTTGAATTCGAGGCATTACTTCATGAAGACTCATGTCAGACGTTAGCTGAACTTGCAGAATCATTAGGAGTTGAACTCACAATAGTTTCGAAACGTTTGAAAGCAGTAGGAAAGTTTTATTAAAATGAAGTATTAATTATCACAAAAAAAACAGTGAGAACATATTCAACATCCCAATATATTATATATATATATATATATATATATATATATATAAACGTTTATATATATATATATTTATTTATATATATAATATATTGGGATGTTGAATATGTTCTCACTGTTTTTTTTTGTGAAAATTAATACTTTATGTTAATAAAACTTTCCTACTGCTTTCAAACGTTTCGAAACTATTGTGAGATCAACTCCTAATGATTCTGCAAGTTCATATATATATATATATATATATATATATATATATATATATATATATATATATATATATATATATATACAGGGTGTCCCAGAACTGAATACGTTCCCTGAAATGGGAGGTTGGAGGTGAAATTCTGAGTCGATTGATATAAGCATGTGCAGGTCTCAGATCAACCCCTGAATTATTATCAACTTTTAAAGGCGGGCTCGCATGATTGGCCCGCCTTTAAAAGTTGATAATAATTTAGGGGTTGATCTGAGACCTACACATGCTTATATCAATTGACTCAGAATTTCACCCCCAACCCCCCATTTCAGGAAACGCATTCAGTTCTGGGACACCCTGTATATGTAATTATACACATACGTCGGGTAAAATAGTATTTCCATATTTCACTTTTTCGAATAACTCGTCGAAAAAGAAAGAATATTTTCAACGATTGTTTTATAACGTTGTTGAAATATATATATATATATATATATATATATATATATATATATATATATATATATATATATATATATATATATATATATATATATATATATATATATATATATATATATATATATATATATATATATATATATATATATATATATATATATATATATATATATATATATATATATATATATATATATAATATACACACACACATATACAGGGTGTCCAGTTATGGATGGACTACTCCTACAACTGTCGACAGGTCAGATCCTGTCCTACTGCTATATGTTGGAATTTCAGTTTAGTAAAAGTCCCACGGTTTTCGAGATAAAAATCATCTGCTTTTGGTTTTTTGCATGCCATTTCTACAAATGATAACTTCTTTCGATCCGGGTTTAAAAAAAAATACTCTTGGTTATTTGTTTTATCTAGAAAAGTCTTCTTTTAACCTTAAACGTTGAGGAGACTTTATTTTAAAAAGATCTTATGCAGAATTTTTATACAAACCAATTCGAACATCTGACTTTGATAGCCTGCGGTGTAAAAAAATGTACGACGCATATTGTGCCAATTACTTTACAGTTGCTTAGTTATTGTCGATTCATATCATTTGTAGAAATGGCATGCGAATAACCAAAAGCAGATGATTTTTTTTTAATAACATTAAAAATAACACGCTCCTCACATATTTTTTTCACAAAAATGATTTATCGTTTCCAGATTGTATTACCGGATTTAACGTAATCGTTTTTTGCCCATGTCGATCAGACTGCCCCACCCACTAATAATTACGACCTCTGGAATTGAGAATAAATAAATTTAAAAAAACATTAATTCTTGCACCGCGGTAAATATCGATGATTTTTACCGAGTAACAAGGGGGTCGACCCAATATTTAGAATCCCAAGTACGTATTTGGGAGTCAGCCAGAGACGAAAATCGGGGACGTTCGTTGAACTGCGCGATGATGATTCCCTAATGGCCTTCGGTTCGCTAGTCGTGAACTTTTTTCAAGCGACTTCGTCGAAACGAGCAAAGGTATCGACCCGGAGACGATACAAAAAGAATTGAATAATTCTCTTAAAAGCAAAGTCTGTGACTTCCAGGCAATGACGCATAGGGGTTGAATATAAGCTTTGACGAAATGAGACATTTTCATACTCGGCTTCAGCTTCCGCAGAAGTCGTCAAGGGGATTTCTGTCAGTGTCACATTTGTTTCGAGTGGGACCATTTGGACCGCGCAATTCTATTCTTAAATATAATTTGCAGTATCGTAAAATCAAATTGAATTGTACTTTTGAGGAGCACAATTAAATTTGAGGGGTTATACACAGTCAGGAGGCCCGAAAAGATCGATTTTTCAAGAATTTTTCTTGAGAAGACCTTTAATTCTATTAACGTGAAAATTTGTACACGTATTATGGTAACTTTTAACTATATTTTAACATTTTTTATTTGTAAAAATAATTATTTTGAAAGCTGCCAAAGCTGATCACCTCTAAAAAAAGGCGTCTTGCGGTGAGCACGATATCTCTAAACCGGATCATCTAAAATGAAAAAACCAAAAATATTCCATTAATATAATGGATTATCTTGTAATTGATCGAAGAAATAAGAAAAATAATAATTTTTGACATAATGGCACCTTCTAAAAAAAAATCGATTTTTGACAAAAATTTAGGCCTTAAATTGTTTATAAAATGGAAAATATTTATCGGTGAGAAAAAACCTTCGATTAATTAGTAAAAAATATACTTGAAAAGATTGTGTTAAAATTTGAGACTGATCGGTTCAGCCGTTTCCGAGAAATCTTGCTCACCGACTTTAAAAACACAGTTTTGAGAAAAACGCGTTTAAAGTTTCGAAAGCACTTTCCGACGCTCTGACACGTCATTACAAATGTGCGTGTAACTTCGAGAATATTCGCCGGATTGACAAGACATTTTCTGTGTGTACTTGAATGTACTAGAGGTCATGTACATTACGAAAATAAAATAAGTAAAAAATCGATTTTTTCGAAAATTTCAACTGTACATAACCCCTTAAGAAAAGTAGAATGTGGAAGGACAAATTACATTAAATTTGAAGGGTCAGAATATTTTTTTTTTTTCTAATTACACATTGGTTGGAATAAATTAAGTTTTTCCCAGCATGTTCTGCACTTGTTTGTGGTTAAAATGTAATTTTTTCGGAAGAAAATCTTTCAAAGGTTCGTGGTGCTGCAGTTGGGCTTGCAGGCCTCCAGCGGCGAGGCCCGAAACGGCGGGATTGCTACCAGGCTCAAACGTAATCTGAAACGAAAACAAAAAAAAAATTCTTCAAATATATCCAACTGGCTATAGGCTCACGATCTACTTTTCGAAATTTCGAAAAATGCCAAAAATGAACGCTTCTCCATAGAAAAACTCATCTTTCTCTTGAAAAACAGCATGCTGAAGTCATTGTTATTAACAAAGGGTTCATCCAATAAAAAAAATCGATCGTGAACCGAAAATGACTACTGTTTGAACGCTATTTTTTTTAATTTGACTAATTTTTTATTTTACTAATTTTTAATTGGTGTAACTACGTCAATTTTTATAATTTCAGGCTCCGGTTGGTCTTGAAATATTTTTGAAAGTTCACACTATAACGATATGCAAAAAAAAAACGATTTTTTAAAGTTTCCAGAGAGGGACCCCTAAGGAGAATGTAGAATTGTGTGTGTGTGTTTTTTTTTAATTCTAGTTTCATGATCACTAGTGTACACATACAAGCACATAGTTGAGTAATATTTAATACTAATTAGTTAGTCTGGCGTAATATTTAAAACTTAGGTTAGTCTGGCGAGGTGCGGGTAAGGAGTGATAGGAAGGAGGAGCAATTGGGAATGCGCAAAAAACGCAAGGGAGTATGTATATATATACACATTCGGGTAGTGCAACAAAATAAATGAATTTCCGAAAAATACACTAAAAAATACTTTTAAAATATACTAATGTGGGGTAAATAAAAAAATCTCGGAAAAAGTGGGTGCTTCAGCTCAACTTTAAAAGACAGCGCAAGGTATTTTTAAGTTGTATCCTAATGTTTGCCTAAGATGATGGTATTCACGATTTAAATAGAAATTTCAATAATATAATAATTTCAATAAATATTGAATGAATCACTTAAATAAATCATTAAATAAATAATAATCAATAATAAAAATAATTAGTTGAATGAATATTAACAAATAATTCAAATCGAGATTTTATAAATAGTCAGAAAATGTGTTGAAAATAAAAACCGCCTCGCCAGTCTCGTAAGCGATCCAAAAAACAAAATTTCATTTTACCAGAGAGCGGAAACGGATAGTCACGCGCGCGAGCGTGACTACCCATCATGTATTATTGCTCAGTCGAGCTAACGCGTTCCAATCAAATTTCAAAAAGATTTTTTCAAATGTAAATCCTATGTATTAAATACTGAACACACTGAAGTGTTCAGAATTCGAATAAATTGAAAGTGTTAAATAAAAATAAATAAATTGAAGGTGTTAAATAAAAATAAATAAATTGAAGGTGTTAAATAAAAATAAATAAATTGAAGGTGTTAAATAAAAATAATGGTAATGAATTACTATTATTTTTATTCAACACCGTCAATTTATTTAACACATGATTCAAAGCGAAAATAGGTTAATACTTGAAAACGACTCACGTAACTTAGAAATTATCCTATAGTGCACGCTTTTCGCGAGATTTTTTCTCTTTTTTTTTCACCGTAGACTATCTTTTTTAGCTCTATTCCGGAAGGAAAAAGAAAATATTTTTATTTTTGGGGCCCCGAGAATTCTGGGTTCGATACCATAGCGGAATCATCGAGATTTGTCGTAACTCGTGTTCGTTTCGTCAGATGTTGCAGCACGAATGAAAATTGAACGCTCGCGAAAGGAGTATGTTAATTTCGCGCCAATTGATACCGAAGGCGACACGCGTGATTCGTTTAAACTCGAACGAGAGGTCCCCGTCTATATGTGGGGTAATAAATACGTCAAAATGGCAAATCGTGACACGTGTGTGTCGCTCCGATGACGTCAATTGTGCTCCAGCGCCGATATTTCCATCTCGGAAGCGAATTTTCTCAACGGCGTTCGAAAATAGCGGAGGGTTTGGCTCCGCGATAGGCGTTCCGTAGGGCAAATATTGCTACGAATTAAGTTCACTGGATCGGCACCCAAGAACTCGATCATTTAGTCAATTGTAGTGTATCCTGGACACCTCCATGACTATACGTATTTGCACTGAGAAGACAATATATTTCTATGTCCATTTGTTAACTATTAACAAATGGTAAAGTTAATAGACTATTAGCAAATGGTAAAGAATATGGAAACGTGCTAGTTTCCGCGGCGAAAGCATAATCATGCTAGTTTTCGTAAGAACTTTGAATCGCGCTACTTTTCGTAAGCAGCGTCGATATAGAGAGCATTAAGGCGTTACCCCCACTTGTAGCGCAAAAAAAGGCCTTTTTCATCAATTTTTTTAAAGAAAACTACAAAACTTTCTTAATCGATCAATATACCATCTTAAAGAACACATCTTGAAGAACTTTCAGTAATTTTGTTATTGAAAAATATTACATTGTTTAGTGGCAAATGGCCGTCAATGAAATAATGTTTTTATATACACGGTTTGCGGTGACCAACATTGCGGCGAAGTGCATCATCTGAAAAAAAATGCGGATGGACTTAGTCAAATATAAGTATAAACTAGCCTTTAATCGAAGGATTTTAAAAAATATTCATTTTTCACAAAATGGCGGACAGTCAAAGTTAATGGTTCGATTATAACGAAAAAAAATGGCCGTTTTTTGGCTATAAAACGGCCATTTTTTTTCGAAAAAAAAAATCGAACGATTAAAGACTACATTTTTATGTATTAAATGAGCCTGCAAAATTTCAAGAAGATCGGTTCATTAGTGTTCGAGTAATCTTGGTCACCGACTTCAGAAATGCCATTTTGAGAAAAACGCGTTTAAAGTTTCTCTTTCAACGCTCTTTCAACGCGGATTCTTCTCTTTCAACGCTCATATCTCAGTCAATTTTGTTCGGATCGACTTGAAATTTTCAGGACATATTCTCAGATACTTATACTTCAAAAAAATGCAATAAAAAAAATCGATTTTTTCAAAATCGTAAGTGGGGGTAACCCCTTAACCAACCCATTATATATATATATATATATATATATATATATATATATATATATATATATATATATATATATATATATATATATATATATATATGTGTGTGTGTGTGTGTGTATGTATATCAGTGCACCGTTCCTAGCTCCTTTTGATTCTGACTCACCTCATTTATTGTCCCAATCATGCGGATCGAGAAAATAATACGAGACAATATTCCCGAGTACGGAGAATTTCCGATGACACACAAAGCCTAATAAAGTGTAACAATCTACGATTGCGCTTCAGCATCCCACGTCCGAATTAATTCAATCTTCATTTTCTCGTCGAATTATTGTCCACTTGCTTTTCCGATCGTTCGCGATCGTCCCGAAGGCTCGCACGTCCGGTCCAACGAAGCGTGTGCACCGTGCGCTTTGTCATATCGGGGCGATCTCGACGTATCTTCGAATCGATCCTCTCGCGATCTCGAAAAGATTCCGAGCAAACAGCGTACTCGCCTTTGCGCACCTCACGGTGCTCAATATTTTGACGTCCCCTTGGGTGGAGCCAACAATAACAATTGCGGCCTCACGTGTTTCGGAGTCGTCCGTCTCCGACGTAAGCAATAGCGAGTCTAACGAGCAGACGCGATCATTCGATCGGGATTGATCCACGCGTCGCCCAGACGAATAAAATCCCGTCTCGTCATAAAAGATACTGTGTTTTATTCGTTCAAAGTGTCGTAATATTAAAATCGAATTTCGAAAGATTATTGAGAAATAAAATTAATGAATGAAAGAGCCACATGGGAAACCACATGATTTGAGCTCGATTTTTGTTGCAAATTCGCTTCGAATTTAGAAAGATATCTTTCAAAGAAAATTTTGCAAGAGAGAAACCACTTTTCACACATTTTCGACGATTGTGAATGAAAATTAATGAAAATCCATCGATATGGACTTTCATTTAGTTCATTTGTTATTAACAATTATCTGACGATTTTTAACGCAAATTTTTCACTTTCCAAAAATTTGCCTAAAAAATCGTTAATAACAAATGAACTATGCAATATAAAAAAAAATCCTACGTACTTCCATAGACAATGCATTTTTCAAGATATATTCAACATTTCGAGCCAATCGGTTGAAAATTGTCTGAGTTATGTTTCCGGCCAACTTAAAAAATGCAGTTTTTTAAGTTGGCCCAGTTATATGTGTAGATCTTAGAAACGCAAATGATCGATGGTCCGAAATGGCGGATACCTAAATGGCGAACATGGCATGGCTGCCTGACCCGACTGACCACTAACGCCATCTGCCATCTTCATTCTGAAGAGCAAGTATATTGCTCGATCCCACGTTTTCGCTATCCGGACCGTTCGCCATTTTGGCTCATCGCTATTTCAACTGATCGACTTTTTGGTTCTTCGCTTTGAGGGGCTAGGCCACACTAACGGGTTTAAAATCATGTGCGAATTGAACAATTATTTTTCGTATAAAAAAGAGATTCACTCATAAAATTAATTACAAATCTATTTAGTATGAATATCGAGCTGTTAGAATTTTTTTTTTTCGATGTACAATATGGCGACTACTAATATTTTCTTTGGTGATCTTTTTTTTAGGCGCTCCGGGGCGTAACATTTAGCATCCACAATTTTTTACCTAGAACAAAAAACAAACATTCTCGTCAATCTACATGAGAATACCGAGAGGAGTACGTACTAAATTTAAAAAATATTGTTTTATTCAAAAGTTGGAGGTATTCGAATTGACTTGTAGGTATTTGAATGAATTTTCATTGAAGAATTTCGTATGAAACTGCTCATGAAATAAAAAGTTTTCGATTAAGGGGAGATATACACCTAGGAGCCGGAAAAAACGTCATTTTTGTGAATTTTTTCAAGGAAAACTATTTGAAATTTCGCATTGGGGTTTTAATTATCTAAAAGTATATACATTCAAAAATATGTTTAATTTTCTTTATTTAGAAATATCAAAAATATACAAGGATATTGTATGATCCTTGGAGCGTCGTAAAAAAATCTGCGTATACGGTACCCACTGGCGTTTTTTCAATAATCATCTGAAAAAAAAACCAAAAAGATTATTAAATTAGATACTATAATCTAGTAGCCGATTTTGAAAATATCGATTTATGACAAAATGGCGGACGTTTGAACATAAATAGTGATTTTTGGGCCAAAAATTAGTTATTATTTTGCCTATAAAACAAAAACTAAGTAACGAAAAAAAATCCTATGATAAGTACTAGATAATGGTATATAGAATAACCACAAAAAAACCTCAAGGCAATTGAGTACCGATTTGAAAAACGTGGTTTTGAGAAAAACGCGTTTAAAAATTTGGGAATGAATAACCCATGAAATTTGTCAGCTTACATGGAATCATCGATACCAGGCCCATAGTGGAGGTCTTCTACGGTCGACGGAATGTTCATAGCTTCTAAATCGATTTTTTCGACCATCTAGGTGTATATCTCCCCTTAATCAAAAATTCCTTACGTACTTCTCTGCGAAATGCAATTAGGAACGTAACTTTTAAATTTGAAGTAAATCGAGTGAAAATTGTTGAAGTTATTCGTCACGCCAATTGGAAAAAGCTGTTTCGAGAAAAACGCGTTGAAAGTTTTAGGTACTCGATGGCCGTGTCAGAGGTGGGCTTACGTTATGCGCTCGAATCGGTGAAAAAAATTCTTGCTATAAATCAAATAGTACCTTATTCTTATCACGATAAAGCACCGTTTTAGCGAAAAAAATCAAATTGATTTTTTGAAGATTCTACTGTGGCCTTACCCCTTAATGAATTCGAAATTGTAAACTGACGTAATATTTACAATTCGACTATTTGACGCCTCGAATTGTCAGGTGTATATATACAAGCGAGTCGATATTATATCTCTCATTATTTTCTTAAATCGCATATGTGTTTTCGCTATAAATCAACTTCGAGATTTTTGTATTCACAATTTCGATTAACTATTTCACAGACTATCATAAGATTGATCAATCCATATTGAAACTTTCGTCGTTACTGAATTCGAAATTCCGGTCCTTCTGAATATTGATTATTCGAATTTCCGATCCCCATTCGCCGAATCGACGCAAGTTTTTCTCAGTTTCCCTGTGCCCTCGTGCAAACGCGATGAGGCAGTACGTTGGAAAAACGGGGCTGTGGGCAACACTCTGGGCTCCTCCATGAAATGATGCGCTTCTCCAGCTCCTCCAGGTAACTGGATTAGGTGGAGTGACAAGTGCGGGGTAACAAGTGGAAGGGATCGTACAGGCTTGCAAAGGCATCAGAGAGCAGAAAACGAAGGAACATTAGGAAAAAGAAATTCCCGGTGGAATTTCAATTCTCGGGGGAAGGTGTTTCCGCACGATTCAATGATAGTCAATAAGCAAGCTCATTTCATACGCGGATAGACGATCCCGGGCTAGATGGGGCGACGAGCGTTTCAGCTGGAGATGGCGGTAGCTATTTTTGAACCGGATAATCCAGTATCGCGGTCAGTCCACCGGCCACGAGATTCTATTGATAGAACCGGCCGGGGGGGGGGGGGGGGGGGTGAGTGTCGATCACGAAAGACGGATAATATACGATGCGATACCATATGTGTGTACGTATGGACACGAATGAACTCGGAGCGAAAAAAGAGAAAAAAGATGGCGGAGGGCAACAAAGTGAGATGGCGGGGGGGGGGGTGGAGGAAGCAGCAAAACGGCCGTTTTACGCCAGGTACTCCGCCGATGTACTTTAGTGAGGTTAGGTGCGCTCGCCAAGGTGCATCAACCGGTGCATCGCCGGATGCACTGGACGAACTCCTGGCGCCGTTCACTTTTTTCAGACGACTGTCGAGACTCTCCCACCCTGGAACGCTCATCCGCGCACTCTCCTCATTTACTGCCTGTCCCATATAAAACTAAGTGCAGCCACACCAACAAGCTTGCCAGCTTTACCGACGAGGCCTGCAGGGACTCGTCGAGAGAGAGCAAAGAAAACGTACGAGCAGGGCTTAAGGGGCTGTACCAATGTGAACCCTGAAAATTTGGGTGATTTTCGGGATTTTTTTGGAAGAAAAGTACTCAATTCAATGTTGGGGAAAATTAAGAATATATTTGGCTACATTTGACCTATATTAGATAATTTTTTCATAGCAAAATATTGATATCCAAGCGACTTACGCTGCCTTCGGAGGCGCGAAAAAAAAGTTCCTCCACTGCTGACATGATTCCGGCTGATTGAGTAGCTGAAACCGAAAAAGGAAAAAATGTCGTTAAACTGGAAGGTATTTCCTGTACAATGACGTAGGATTTTCGAAAAATATCAAAATCTAACAAAATGGCGTAGTTATGAAAAAAAGTCTGTTTTCTTGCCTATAAAATGGTAGTTTTTTAATGCCAAATCGTCAATTTTCATCCAATCAAAAATATCCTACGTCATTGTGGAGCAAATATATTCAAAAGTACTCAGGTCAAATTTCAAGTTAATCGGATAATTGCTCTTGGAGTTACAATGTCAGCAAATTTGAAAGATCTCATTTCGAGAAAAACGCGTTTAAAGATTTACCTATCGATTTTTGCAAGATAAAATTATTAGAGATTCGGCCTTGACATTTTTACAGGATATTCTTGAAATTATAAACTGTCGAAAAAGGCAAAAAAAATCGATTTTTTGAAAGTGTCACACTGGTATAGCCCTTTAAGGGGTTACCCCCACTTGCGATTTTGAAAAAATCGATTTTTTGTTTATTGCATTTTTTTGAAGTATAAGTATCTGAGAATATGTCCTGAAAATTTCAAGTCGATCCGAACAAAATTGACTGAAATATGAGCGTTGAAAGAGAAGAATCCGCGTTGAAAGAGCGTTGAAAGAGAAACTTTAAACG
This sequence comes from Ophion ellenae, assembly GCA_963210295.1. Lineage (NCBI taxonomy): Eukaryota > Metazoa > Arthropoda > Insecta > Hymenoptera > Ichneumonidae > Ophion > Ophion ellenae. The sequence continues at coordinate 46,752,003 of OY723389.1, forward strand.
CGTTTTTCTCAAAATGGCATTTCTGAAGTCGGTGACCAAGATTACTCGAACACTAATGAACCGATCTTCTTGAAATTTTGCAGGCTTATTTAATACATGAAAATGTAGGCTTTAATCGTTCGATTCTTTTTTTCGAAAAAAAATGGCCGTTTTATAGCCAAAAAACGGCCATTTTTTTCGTTAAAATCGAACCATTAACTTTGACTTCCGCCATTTTGTGAAAAATGAATATTTTTGAAAATCCTCCGATTAAAGACTAGTTTATACTTATATTTGACTAAATCCATCCGCATTTTTTTTCCGATGATCCACTTCCCCGCAATGTTGGTCACCGCAAACCGTGTATATAAAAACATTATTTCATTGACGGCCATTTGCCACTAAACAATGTAATATTTTTCAATAAAAAAATTACTGAAAGTTCTTCAAGATGTGTTCTTTAAGATGGTATATTGATCGATTAAAAAAGTTTTTTAGTTTTCTTTAAAAAAATTCATGAAAAAGGCCTTTTTTGCGCTACAAGTGGGGGTAACGCCTTAAATGTACGTACAAACAAACGGCGAGAAAGCAAAACGGACATTGAGGGAATCGGATCTCTTTTTGATGTCCCTTCGATGCAGATGAGCTTAATAGTAGACCTGTCGAGTTTTTGGTACATCCACTAAAAAGGGGTGGATCAACGTTCGGAGTCTGGTTATTTTTTATTAGTCCGAATCAATACGATTATGCTAATTCGTTTAATTTGATTTTTCAATGATTTTTTTAAACGATTTGCGCTGAATTTTTGTAGCTTTTTTTTCGGTTCATTTATCCAAATTTTATTTTGCTGTTTCTCTAGTAAAAAAATGCATATATAATTTTTGCAGTCCAATTCACTTTGTCCAATTTAGTATTTTTTTTATTATATAATGAAGTTACGTTTTTTTGTTTATTTTTCTTGGACTTTTTATAGTTAAACTCATGTGAATGATTTTGGTAGACCGATTGGGTTACTTTCTTCAATTCAGTATGATTTTGTTCTCATTTTTTTTTACATCAAGCTGACTTTTTCGGTTAATTCTTACTCATTTCGTAGTTTTGCTAGTTCAAAAATATATAACAGATTTTTTTTTTCGTTAAAATCAATATTGCAAAAAAGGGGGTAATTTGAAAACAAATGGCTACTGTTTGAGGGCCAATTACGCGAGGACCACGATTTTTCTCTATTTCGTTCGAAAAAGTAATAACTTTTCGTACGCGGGCTTGGCTGTTCAGCGGATTTTTACAATTGTGGGAACGAAAATGTCTTTGTGCATTGGGAAAAGGATGGTAAGTGATCGTGCAATATTTTTTTTTTCGTTGTAACAATTCGACGCGTCCATCGTTGTTCCACTCTACGAACCACACGATATCCGTCGGCGTACTAAAATACTCGTAGGTTATAAAGTGGCCGTAAAAACGTTTCTCAGAGTCTCAAGAAAGTTGCACATCCCGGGAATCCGCGAACATTACTTTTTCTTCGTGGATCATCGTGAACATCCGGGAACAAAGATCCAGTACATCCGCGCGCACTCCCATGGTCTGTGCACATTTTTCGCGGAATTCTCTGCTTTATATACTTCAGCCCCGGTAACAAATCGAATAACGATATTAGAATTCTTCCGAATTTCATATCTTTGCAGATTCGCGGTTATCGATGAAACCGCTGAATAAAAATAAAAAAACAAACAAATAAGTACAATGATGGTCAGTAACTTTTTTAATGAGACTTTTTTATATAAGAAAAAAGGTACGTTATCTTTTTAAATATTCAAAAACGATTTTTAAGCCCCAACGAGAATTTTTCTAACCAAGATTTTGTTAAAGATATTTCTTAGCCTTCAAACATTAAAAAAAAATTGCAAAGAGTTCTGTGTGAACGAAATCTCTATTCAGAGACCGTAAAAGAAGTTCTGATTCAAAATAACCAGACGATTTTTTGATTTTATTAAAAAGTTTTTTTTATCCACTTCTTTAACGATTTTTAAAAAATGTATATTTTCAACCAAAATTTTTATCTCACCCATTTTTTTATCCAGACTCCTTTTCACGATTCAAAAAGAATTCTTTTAACCAGCATTTTCTTACGATTTTTGAAAAGATTGTTTTAATCAGAAAGATTTTAACAAATATATTTTTTTAAATTATTTTATTAATAAGAATTTTTCTCAAAATGTGTTTCTTCATTCCCAACTTTTTTAACCGGCTTAACTCAACCAGAATTCCAACAAGGAAGAGATATTTCCCTTTATCCGGATCGAAAAAAAAGGAAAAACCAAATGGAACGTTTATCTCTTTTCCTGTCCGATTAAATGACGTTTTATCGTGAATTCGCCCTGTTCCTTCAATTAAAACGAAACAGAAAAGATTACCGTATCTTTGGTCTTATCCCATATCGTCTCTGATTAAATGTGCAAGGAGTAAACATTTAAAAGCTCTTTTGACGGTCTCTTTGATGATCAATTTGGATACAGCTTCTCAGATATGCCTTTTGTCCTTTGTCCTCAGCACTTTGATTAAATGTTATCATATCCTGTATGGATATATATTCATGTAAACCCATGTATCGATGCATTTAAGTATGAAGATACCTGATCATATGCATTTTATATACATGTGTGTGTGTGTGTGGATATATGTATATAAGTCGTGCCTGTGTGTGTGTATAAAAATAGAAATGGTCACCAGCAACGACGAAGTAGACACGCAGACTGACGGATCCTCTATCTTCGGATGTAAATATTATTCTCAACAGGTGCAACAACCTGCGGAATTTCTCGGCAGACTTTTGCAATGCTTTTTTTTTCACCGAACGCACCACGGAGGATTTAATTTCGGTATTTACTCTCCCCCTTCATTGCCACGTGTGTCGTGATCTCACGACCCAAGACAATCCTCTTTCGATATATATAGGTCTTCCCACACAATGCGAAATGCAAAGTTAAAAATACCTAATTGGCACGATCCGATCATCGCAGTTGCTCCATCGGCGTGACAGACACGATAAAGGGGAAGGCGAGAGGAAAGAGAAGAGGGCCAGGAATTCAAAATGTGATATGGAGATCGAAGGGTACACTCTGAAAATAATTTGGGTGATTTTCGGGAATTTTTTGGAGGAAAAGTACTCAATGAAATATTTCGGAAAATTGAGAATATATTTGGCTATATTTGACCTATATTTCATAATTTTTTCATAGAAAAATATTGAGATCCAAGCGACTCATGCGTTGTCTTCGGAGGCGCCAAAAAAAATGTTCCTCCACTGCTGACGTGATTTCGGCCGATTGAGTAGCTGAAACCGAAAAAGGAAGAAATGTCGTTAAACTGGAAGGTATTTCCTGTACAATGACGTAGGATTCTCGAAAAATATCAAAATCTAACAAAATGGCGTAGTTATGAAAAAAAAAGTCTGTTTTCTTGCCTATAAAATGGTCGTTTTTTCAATGCCAAATCGTCAATTTTCATCCAATCAAAAATATCCTACGTCATTGTAGAGTAAATATATTCAAGAGTACTCAGTTCAAATTTCAAATCAATCGGATAATTGCTCTTTGAGTTACAATGTCAGTAAATTTGAAAAATCCCATTTCGAGAAAGACGCGTTTAAAGATTGAACTATCGATTTTTGCAAGCTAAAATTATTAGGGATCGGGCCTTGAAATTTTTACTGGATATTCTTGAAAGTATAATCTGTCGAAAAAGGAAAAAAAATCGATTTTTTGAAAGTGTCACACTGGTACAGCCCTTTAACCGTCTAAAGCCTCAGCGTCTCGTGCCTGCTCACGTAAAGCTTCATCGTGCCAGATTTAATGAATAAATATTACGACTCGTTGGCAAGAACGTCCCGGGATTCACGGACGCTCTTATTGGTGCCCTCGAATAGTTGGTGAAGTCCAGACGACTCGTGTCTTCCCCGAGCGGAGTTTTTCCTAGAAATAACTTGCGGAATTGCAATCAATGATTTATTATCACCGCGAGGAAAAATACGTGGTCGATTATAAACATTCGGTGGCAAACCCGTGCCAGTGTGCACTGGCAAAGGAAATACGTTCCTTTCGCTATTGACGGTCGTCGTTATTTCGGCGTTATTCAACGTTGAGTTATCACGGAAAAAAATAATCGATCGTTTTACGATCAATGATTATTGTTCCGTATAGGAGCTCAATTCGCGATTGCTCTTGACAGGACAGAAATAGACCGTATATTATCTCGGTGAACTTGCAACGGGAGATCGTTTATTGTTGAACTGAAGTTGATGCGAAGACACCAGGAACTAAGTGATCCAAGGAAATTTCGTAATAGCGCGAATATTCTTAGTTGTAACGTGGGAGACTCCGGCTACTAAAAATACAAGCTGGTATTCCCAAATGGCAAAGAGACAAGTGCATATCTGCTGGGCTGTAGCTTAAGGGGCTATACCAGTGTGAACACTGAAAATTTGAGTGATTTTCGGGAATTTTTTGGAAGAAAAGTACTCAATTAAATATTTCGGAAAATTGAGAATATATTTGGCTATATTTGACCTATATTACATAATTTTTTCATAGAAAAGTATTGAGATCCAAGCGACTTACGCGCTGCCTTCGGAGGCGCCAAAATAAGGTTCCTCCATTGCTGACATAATTCCGGCCGATTGAGTAGTTGAAACCGAAAAAGGAAAAAATGTCGTTAAACTGGAAGGTATTTTCCGTACATGACGTAGAATTTTCGAAAAATATCAAAACCCAACAAAACGGCGTAGTTATGAAAAAAGTCTGTATTCTTGCTTATAAAATGATCGGTTTTTTCAATGCCAAATCGTCAATGTTCATCCAATCAAAAATATCCTACGTCATTGTAGAGTAAATATATTCAAGAGTACTCAGTTCAAATTTCAAGTCAATCGGATAATTGCTCTTTGAGTTACAATCAGCAAATCGACTTTTGCAAGATAAAATGATATTTACCATAAAAACTGCTAAGTATAAATGTAAAGTATAAAGTATAAACTGTCGAAATAGGCAAAAAAAATTGATCTTTTAAAGTGTCACACTGGTATAGCCACTTAACAAGAGTAAGAAAAGTCCTCGAGGCAAATTGCAACGTCCTTGATGCAATATCGATGTTAACTCATTTTATTTTGAATTTACATCCATCATTTTTAACGTTCATTGTAAATTTAACGATTGACCGATTTATCCGTATTTTTGTTGTTTTTAATTCATTTTTATGTGTTTTTAACATAATTAATTATGCCATTAAAAAATGACAACTTCCGAGAGGCATGGACCACTGAATTACTCACGATGTGGCCCAATGCATAATCCCTCATGTATACGAACGAACAAAGGAGAAGCAGACAAAAATAAACTCTCGACACGGAGGCAGATGAATATCCTACATCTCCTCAACATCGTAAACTACGCTAATTATTAATGTTTTTCGAACGGACCTTTCCAAAAGGCCAGTTATTTACGAGCGGACCAGCCTCGGGCGCTTTAGTGTTTCATTATTTACTTTATGGATGCACCTGTCCGCAAGAGCGTATGACGTGCAGAGTTCCACGCGACTAGGAGAATCAAGACGTCCATTTGCAAAAAAAAAGAATCCGCAGGAGCATTCATCCATGATGAGGAAAAAGCCTGGTTGAATCGGCGAGCAACGTTAAAAATTGTTTCATCGATCGTTAATTTCATCGTTCTCCCGTTTTCGCGACTGTGTAACCTCGTCGCTATTTATCATCCCGGATGGGGAGTGGAAACGACATGGAAATAACGAGGCTTCGCTCGATCGCCGACAATACAATGGGAATTTCGTAACCGACATCGACCTCGCGCGCCTTCGTGTTCTCCGTCGGTTCGCTATAACAACACAAACCGTGTTCACGTGATTCCCCCGTGTAAACATTGCCCACTTCCTATTTTACGTACGAGCCACACTGAGGTTCCCCCACCGCGCGGCCCCAGCCGAGCGTGAGTGGCTCGCGCGGGTGGTGGGAACCGCACGGGCGCGGCGATTCGTCGCGGTCGCGAGGGAGGGGGAATCGGCAAAGTGGTCGCTACTAGTCCAGTAAAAGAGACGAAAACCCAGCACTTTTTAGCGTAGAATGTGAATTTTTGACTGAAGGTAGATGGTTGCATACTGAAAGTAACTCTAATAAAAGTTTGCCCCTCAACTCACCGCAACCCTAAGAAATAGGGATTGAAAACTTAAGAATCGCCGTATCTCGATAATTAATAGTCTGATCAAAAAATATTTCAAACAAAAGTTGCTTGAAATAATAAAATACATATAAAGTTATCCGACGTCCAATCTCCTATCTTTGAAAATAGCCCCGAATTTTCGAATCGTTTGTGTGCCGCTATTTTCAAAGATAGGGGGTTGGACGTCAGATAACTTTATACGAATTTAATTACTCCAAACAACTTTTGTTTCGAACATTTTTTGATTGGGTTACTAATTAGGGAGATACGGCGATTTTCAAATTTTCAACCCCAATTTCTTAGGATTGAGGCGAGTTGAGGGGCACCATTTTATTGGGCTTACTTTCAGTATGCAACCATTTACCGTCAGTCAAAAATTCATATTCTACGCTAAAAAGTGCTGGGTTTTCGTCTCTTTTACTGGACTATATGTGATCGGCGCTGCGCTCAAACGTGGCCCAGGATCGAGTGAACTTACGAGATGCTTCACTGTATCGAGCATAGGTGTAGCGCGTGATATCACCTACCGAGACGCAAAAGGAAGGCAAACTTCACCTTCAAAATGGCTTGCGCTCACTTTGTCTCTTTATCGGTCGATCTAGGCGCCGTTGGGGCCGCCAGTTGCAAATGAGAAAGTTCCACGGCGCATTCAGTTCTTTTCCAGCTGACTGTCTTCTCAATCCTAAACGACACATGCGTACTCTCGGCTCCGCCACTAGCGGAGGGTTCGAAAAGGGTTTCCGAAATTTTCCATCCTGGAAATTCACCCCTACGTGTTGAAGAATCCCTCTTACTCTGTCCGTCTCTTCCGCGTTGCAACATACTACGGAAGATTCTCACAGCATATACGGTGAGACGTGAGATAACCCTGGGATGTTGATGTCCATTTCTTCGCCCGCGAAACTCACCTGGAAAGATACCACGAACTGTCTATTAATCGGGAGGACATTTGTTTTTTCGTCGGACGATTGTCGGCCACATAAATCATCCGGTCATAGAGCGCCATACGGAGAGACCTGCAGAGTGGATCGAGGCCCGGAAAACACTTGGGAAACTCTGTTGAACGCATTAGTCGAGACCATTCGTCAAGTAGCGTTCTCTGCTGTGCCTCATTTCCGACACGTGGTTCGTGGCTCGATATAGGTAACGATAGCTCGACTGACGTCAGTCTTGGAATAAAAGCCAGGAAGACAGATTACCATGATCGCAAAAAACGTTGCGTATCTCATCGTTTTACGTCAATCGTTATGAAATAGCCTCGTTGATGGTCCAACGCGCTCAACGGGCCCATTGGATGGAAATTACAATGTGGATGATGGAACTTCCTCGACTGTCCATTGGTATCGGGTAAAGAAAGTCCATTAGTGATATTACCCGCTAATCTATGATCAAAACGGTCATTCAATTAGCCTACCGATCAGGAATCCACGCCGGAAGTTCCACCGAGTCTCGCCAAATAGTGCTCATGTGATATCCGTTCTTTGGGATTGACAATTAAACGGGTGTGGTGATGAAATCATGATGATCTTTAGTGAACATTCGCTATTGGTACATTTTGCAGCGCAATTCTGAATTCTACGAGCAGCTTTATCACATCCAAAGTTGTACACTTGCCATTTCTACCCTATCGTATTTTCAAGACTCAAGATCAGGATGACTGCCTTCAAAGACCCACGCTCACGATCTCAACAGGCTTCAGACTGCAAAAACACGAAGCAAGTAGCAAAATAATGCTTCTTCACCAAACATTAGGGGTGACCCTCTTATTTCAGGAAAACTTTGGACGAAGTTATGAAGAAACTTAGGCACTTTAATTGTCAGCTAGATTTCTCTTCTCTTGATCGTATAGCAGAGTTTAGGATAGGAATCTTAGGGATCTAAGAGCGGAAAGCCATATCCTGGCCATTCCCCCTGACTTGGGCGGATGGAAAAAAAGAAGCATGTGGTCCGTGAGAAAGAAGCTGCAGCTCGTCGAGCTCAGGATGGAGCCGTTTCATCATAGCCAGTCTCAGCCCACATGGCAGGTATGGCTGGGATCCTAAGAGGTGGGACGGATTCCACACGATGTCTATGGAGAACACGTGAGCAGGCAGTGGACATTGAAACCCTCATGCCTTATATGCTCTCTCTCTCTCTCTCTCTCTCTCTCTCTCGCTCTCTCTCTCTCTCTCTCTCTGCTCCACCACAAGTCAGCTACACAGATCAATCCTCTCTCTGCCAGGCTTGGCGTCTCGTCTTCCCAACCCTCGGGAGGAACCGAAATAGTCTGTTCGGGTTCTCGACCCCGCTCAAAAACTTTCCTTTCAGGAGCTTGCATCTTCGCAACAACTGTTCTATTGGTTGCGAACTGACGATATAATTCGCCACAAGGCGAACGCACGCAATTGCGAAGTGAAACGATCAAGTGGCGGACTAGTCATCAAAGTGGAGTTCCTTATTGGCTTGTGAGGAACGCACATCATTGCAATCTCACTAGCACAAGATTCTACTGTCCGTACACGAGATTTCGCCTCGCGATGAATAAAAACTCAATTACTATGACAACATTTTCGAATTGGCTATCGAACAACTTTGCAAAAACTGATCATGACTGGTGGCGATGCTACTGCGGATAAAACCTCATCAAATTAAATACCCTCATTCCTGTATCATTCCAAGACTAGTTATTTTACGTAAATTGCAATAATCCTAGTCGAAAGTACTCGCTGAATGCTGTCTTCACTCACTATTTCAGATCTTTAAGGGGCTCTACCAGTGTGACACCTTAAAAAAATCGATTTTTTTTTGCCTTTTTCGACAGTTTACTTTCAAGAATATCATTATCATTTATGTCATTTATATCAATATCATTTTATCTTGCAAAAACCGATAGTTAAATCTTCAAACGCGTTTTCCTAGAAATTAGATTTTTCAAATTTGCTGACATTGTAACTCAAAGAGCAATTATTCGATTGACTTGAAATTTGAACTGAGTACTCTTGAATGTATTTACTCTACAATGCCGTAGGATATTTTTGATTGGACGAAAATTGACGATTTGGCATTGAAAAAAACGACCATTTTATAAGCAAGAAAACAGACTTTTTTTCATAACTACGACATTTTCTTAAATCTTGAGATTTTTCGAAAATCCTACGTCATTGTACAGGAAATACCTTCCAGTTTAGCGACATTTTTTCCTTTTTCGGTTTCAGCTACTTAATGCGCCGGAATCATCTCAGCAGCGGAGGAACTTTTTTTTTTGGCGCCTCCAAAGGCAGCGCATAAGTCGCTTGGATCTCAATATTTTTTTATGAAAAAATTGTGTAATATAGGTCAAATATAGCCAAATATATGCTTAATTTTTCCGAGCATTTAATTGAGTACTTTTCTTCTAAAAAATTTCCGAAAATCGGCAAAATTTTCAGCGTTCACACTGGTATAGCCTCTTAAACCACAGATGTGCAAGAATGGAGAGAGTTGCACTCTGCTGCGACAGATGGACGCACATGACCAAATGGTAGGATCCAATTGCCCACAGACCCTAAACCATGATAAAAAAAATAGTAGGATTCTTCCTTTCCCGGGGAGTACCCAAAGGCAACTCTCGAAACGCGAATTGTCAGGAAACGACGCGAGGCCCGTAGGCCTTCGATCAATGCGGAAGATGATCGATACCTGGGGGGGGGGGGTCCATTGTGTATCGACGTTATTGAGTGCCCCGTGGTGCCATAGAATGACGTCGCGTAGTCAATTATTTTGATCGGCCTTGCGAGGTAGTCTTGACAGATCAGGAAAAGCATCACAGCCTCTGAAGCAGGCTTGTCGAACACCTTGCTCACCGTTTGTTCTCCACCGTCGTGACGTACGGCAAAGCCTGCGTTGTCGCCATTCCGCCAAGGTCGCGGCTATCAATTATGTCGCGATTGAATTATTCGCGGGTCAATTGATCGCTGTGTCTGACACGATTCCAATGAATGGAGCCAAGCCTCGGCCTACTCGGTTGATGCTAACGCAATTCCGATAAAATCATCCCGCTACGATGAATCGAGGGTCGACCAACGCGAACGCTCCTTTTGCTTTACCGAACCTGGCATTCTTTCGCTTCTTATCGTCACGCTACGTCATGGAGACATGACGTCACGGTGGAGGCTCATAGTGACGACACTCTTTGGCGAAGCTTCAATGGCATTTGCGTTACTCTCAGTCAGGCACGATAATGCCCCGTCCGCGTCATCCCTCGACGAGCTGATAACTTAGCAACCCTCCCAAACAACCAGTCTTACGATGCCCATTCGTTCCGCTTCGAGATGAAATCGACTGAGAATAATCACTGTATAATCCTCTCGTTATACAAGATTCACCACTGACGCACGACACAGATAAGCTCGACGCGAAACCCATAAATGCTGCTGACTTAAGTGTTCCGTAATTACTTGTCTTCTGGATTACGTGGACTGGCATTTGTTCTTCGCTTAAGGGGTAAGGCCGGAGTAGAATTTTGAAAAAAATCGATTTTTTTTCTCGCTAATACGCTGCTTTATCATCATAAGAATAAGTTAGTATTCGATTAATAGCAAGACGTTTTTTTTTCACCGACTTTGAGCGTGTAACGTAAACCCACCTTTGACACGGCCATAGAGTACCTAAAACTTTAAACGCGTTTTTCTCGAAACAGCCTTTTTCCAATTGGCGTGACACATAACTTCAACAATTTTCACTCGATTTACTTCCAATTTAATAGTTATGTTCCTCATTGCATTTCGCAGAGAAGTACGTACGGAATTTCCGATTAATCGAAAACTTTTTATCTTATGAGCAGTTTATGAGCAGTTATAACGGAATTTTTCACTGAAAATTCATTTCTTATGGTAGTTCCTCTGCGAAAATCTCAATCAAAAGTTCACATACTATGTTCGTGTTTAAAAGATTGATAATTGGTTCAATCAGTAATAAATAAAATTAAAAACTACGCAATATTGACTCGGTACTAGTAGATAATACGATGGATATAATTTATTGCCGTAAAATATATTTTACATTGTGTTTTTGATCTACCATTGCCAGTAAACTTTTTGCCGGGACTGTCCAGGCTGTGCCCCAATTGTTTTTTTTCCAGGCTTTGCACCAAAATTGTGAGGGCTTCTCATGGTTATATCTTGGAAACTAGATGGTGAATCATTCTCATTTTTTTTCACATTATTCGTGATATCTTACTCTAGCTTATCCTCGATTTTTATCAATTTCTTAATTTTAGTTTTGACGGTAGAATTAATGATGCTCTGTTTGCCCATCATAACGCATTTGTTACGTGTAAACCGAGCCAACTTTAAGTGTAACTATCTCAGGTTTGGGGTGGTCAAACTTATTCAAATTGCACGGATGTTTGGATAATGTATTAAATAACATATATGTCAAATTTCAACCATTTCTTAATTCAACTCTTCTGTGGAGGTACTACCTTAAGCTCAAATCCCTACAACTTTTGAATAAAACAATATTTTTTAAATTCCGTACGTACGTCTCTTCGTATTCTAATGTAGATTGACGAGAATTTTTGCTTTTTGTTCTAGGTAAAAAATTGTGGATGCTAAATGTCACGCCGCGGAGCGCCTAAAAAAAATAACAAAAGAAAATATTAGTAGTCGGCCATTTTGTACATCGAAAACAAAAATACATATTTTCTAACAGCTTGATATTTATACTAAATAGATGTGTAATTAATTTTGTGAGTGATTCACTTTTTCATACGACAAAAATGGTTAAATTCGCACATGATTTTATACCCGTTACTGTGGCCTAACCCCTTAAGGAGTATGCATAACCTTGAAGTTAAAAAACCAGATGGATTTTCAATAATTGTTTTCGTCTCAGGTATTGGGATGATTAGGTCGATCTTTCGCACACAGACTTGACTTGTCACCGTTTTTTTTGTATTGCAAAATATATATGAACAACGAAATCATTGTCATCTAAGGCGGGATATACATTCACAACGCTCAAAATATCGGTTTCTTTTTTTCCCTTTAAAAAACGCGTTGAGTTGAAACTTGGTAAAACTATTGATAATATTGGTACCATCTACTTGACGAAAATTGTTTTTGCAAAATTGGAAAAAAATGCCTTTTTTAATCCACATTTTACAGAAATGTTGCGCGCAATGTTGATTTGTGTTTGTAAATGCGTGCCATTTTCTCGAATTTGCATTTTTTCATTTTAATTGCCGTCACATAGAAACTATACATGTTCTAACTGAAAAAATGTTTGAACTTTTTTAAAAATCAAAGTCTACGGGAAGACTGCACGCCGATTCGCAACTCCCGCGGCGGCCTTGCTGTAACAATCTGCTATAGCTCCGCCATTTTTATGATAAATTAATTAAAAAAAATTGTTTCGTATACTTAAATATACTATTAAAGGATACCTACAGTTTGATAATTGTAGAATAATTATTTCTTAGTTTAAAAAATCCCTCAATAATGCTTATTTTTTCCTGTCCAAATGTATATCCCGCCTTAATCTCAGGACCCTACATTCATCTACACTAAAAATGGAGAAATATACTTTCAGTACAATGGTGAAGCTACAAACCCATCGGATACTTTTTCGAAATTTCAAAATTTGCATAAATTGCACTATTTTTAAAAAATGTCGATTTTCGACGAAAGATAACGATATAAACGTTTGTTATTAACAAACGGAGGAACATATCAAAAAATCATCCGGTCTGTCGATTGAATATGTTATAATATATGTTCAGTCCAAAGTTGAAGTAAATCGGACGATAAGATTTTGAGATGTGACGTACGCCAAATTGCCAAATACACTTTCGAGATAAACGCAAGAGAAGAAAACGCACTAAATCCACTTTTTCCGTATACAATTTCTCGTATAAATGTTTGCGTCTGCTCAATATATTCGGTGGTTCTTTATGGTTTCGGGTACGGGCATTACGAATAGGATATTTATTTTATTCTAGAATCGCTTTTTTCAATTATAAACAATTCAATTGTTATAATGACGATTGTGACGAAATAGTGCATTTTGTAGAAAAAAAAGGTTTGAAATAAATTATGTTTCTTTTTGAATTGACAATAAAAAATGTCTCTCATTTTTTTTCTAGCTCCATTAGCAATGGAGACATGAACAAGGGACATTTTTATGAGAGAAACGGAACGATGAGTGAAAAGGACGAAACGATGAGTGCAAGGTGATGTGATTAATTGTCGTCGCTTATATGTCCATTATTAATGGAGCTGGTAAAAAAATTAAACATCTTTTATTTCAAATTTCTATCTACGAAATGACCTCTTTCGTCCCAATTGCTATTTGAACAATTGAATTGTAAGAAAGTGCCTTGGTGTATGGACTACTTGCTCGAGATAAAATCACAATTATTTTTCGTACATTCAATCTGCGATTGAAGGTACGAAAAATAATTGTGAAATGCTTCTGGCCCATCAGAGACGATTCCTCATCGCAGGCTAGGCCCGATCTTGCGATTGGACCATCGACCCCGATGAAGAATAATTGAGAAAAACCCGTATCGCAATCAACGACGTGTAGGGGATAGAGGGAAGATTGATTGACCATTCGGGAAAATATTTACATTGAGATAACGCCTCGCGTGTGGTTGAACGTGCAGGAGAGCAAATATTGTCGTTGAGTCATTAATATCGCATTGGGATTTCGAAGTGTACGGTAAAGAAGTGGATCATTCCGAAAGTGAGTGAATGCGTGAATGACGGCGGTTGTATTATTTCATTGAGTTTTTACGAAATTTTAGGTTCTTCTGAAATTCATCGCTATGGGAATAAAAAGTTCTATTGGCAACATCAAATTAGAGTAAATTTCCATGGCTATATCTTATTCTAAATAATTTGGTGCTTTGAGGGCTCGCAGCTAAATGAAATTTTTGAAAATATCGTTATTTTGGCTTTCGACTAATTCTCAAAATATAACATTTCAAAAATGGTCTTCGAAAATTTCTAGTCGATCGGTTCAAAATTGAGGAAGTTATGGGCGTTTATAGGGACGTTCCGCGAACCGACGAACTTCAAACGCCTTGTTCTATAAATTACTTTTTTCAAGATTGGCCAACACGATATCTCAAAAATCAATGCACCGATTAACTTTAAATTTTACGAGCTTGTTTCACTTACCAAAAAGCAATGCTTAAGCGGAGACATTTTTCTTACGATACTCAGTTTTTTTTATCAACGAAAGTAGAGGGTTTTTTTTTCCATCGAAAATCGATACCTTCAGTTTGAAGTGCAGTCATTTTTTCAAAAATCAATATTTTATTAAATCCTTCGTCCAAGCACTAGATAATTTCATGCCCAAACTCAATACGTTTGATTTTTTTTTTCATTTTGGATTGTTTTGTTTTCGAGCAGCATTTATAAATATCGTTCAATACAAATATTGTAAAAGATACTTAAAACTATACTATTAAATGGAACAAAAATTGAAAAGCTGCACACGTTTTCCTAGAAAAAAAATCACTCAAATTCCTCTTTTTTCCGGCCACGAACCAGCTGCAACGCCTTAAGGCGGGAGCCTGAATTGGAAGGTCCAAAAAAGCGTTTTTTCGGGAATTTTTTTAGAAGGAAAAAAGAACAAGTGCGTGCAGTAAACATTAAGATATCGTTTCATGTATATTTGAAATGTATAAAAAAATGTTTCAACATGAAACAGTAAATGACTGCAGATTTATCAGCCTATTTCATGTGCGTCTTGCCACTGCAGTCCCCAATCGGCCAGAAAGAAGCAGCTCGTAATTCTTGACTGAACCAAATGAACCAATAAAACTTTTAATCGTCATATATTTTTCTTCTGGGTGAATTACGAAGAAGCTGAAAAAATCGTGAAATTATAACTTTTCTCAGGTTAAAAAAAAATGTGTTAAAAAACAGTTCAACGTGCTATAAAAATGATTTAAAAAGCCTTTTTCAACGACTTTTTTAATTCACTTAGAAGAGATTGTCATACTGAAAAAAATAAACGTTGGTTTGATTGGATAGGTCCTTAAGTTTTTTTGCTATCACGCCCGCCAGTTTGGAAAAATCGTGAAAATGAAAACTGGAGAAAACGCGCTTCAAAGTTTTCAATAGGAGGAAATATCATTATCAAATATCAATCACTTCTCTGCTTTCGGCCTTGGATCTTTGAAAATATTTACAAGTGGCCTCTGCAACTTTGTGAATATATCCTTGGATAGTTTATCTATCGATTTAAGCAATGAAAAAAAGATTTTTCGGACCTTCTAATTCAGGCTCCCTTAATATAAATATGAGCATATTTTTCTAGAACCGGTTTCATTGAGTATCGGGACAATAGGCTATTATGAAGACGGTCCTCGAAGTCGTATATGTTCAACATTATTTATCTACACATATGCACACATTATCTGCATACATATTCATGTTTTTCTATCCATGGCCTGAATGAGATCCGTGCAGACCCCAAAAAGAACGTTTCTCCTGTCACCCTTGATTTATTTTATTTTCCATTCATTCTTTCTCATGAAACTCGAGTCCCTCGCCAATCCTGAGGAAGGCATCGCGAGCGTACTCAAAGCAGAGCTTAAAACAAAAGCGAAAAAGTAAGACGACCACACGTCGAAGGATACAAAAGACGCCCAGCCCACTTGGATTCGCAAATAAAAATGCATGACCACGTCCAGACAGAAAAAGACGAATTTCGCTAATATCATCGAGTTTCTTCTTTTCGTTTTTCACTTCCTCGATATGTCGCTGTTTGATGAAGAATTTTTTGTTTGTATTTCCCTCACAGCTCTCGGAGTAGCTTTTAATTGAGTTAGTATTAATATTTGCGAAATAATTGTTTGTGTTGTTTTTTCTTCATCGCGGAAATTGTGACTTTTTTTTTTAATTACGCAGTTACCTTCGTAAGAATTCGGAAATCATTTTTTGGAATTGTCGAATGAGATAGAAGAATGCAAATATATATAATTAATTGCATTCTTAATTATATATATATATATATATATATATATATATATATATATATATATATATATATATATATATATATATATATATATATATATATATATATATATATATATATATATATATATATATATATATATATATATATGTTATTGTCTAGACTATTACGAATTTTTGAAACTTACATTACGAATTTTTTGAAACTTTTTCACCACGAGACACCAGAGATAAAAAATAGTTCAACGGAGTATCCTTCTCTGGAAACCCAATTTGAAGGGTCAGAATGATGATTTTTTTTTCTAGTAACACGTTGGTTGGATTAAATTAGTTTTTTCCCAGCATGTTGTATACATGTTTGTGGTTACAATGTAATTTTTTCGGAAGAAAATCTCCAGCGGCGAGGCCCGAAACGGCGGGATCTCTACCGGGCTCAAATGTAATCTGAAACGAAAATAAATAAAAAATTTGGAACCACAATAATTTTTTTTCTTCGCAACATTGAACAATACTGTTATGCGGTGTTACCATATGTCTTCTTATTATAGGGGACGAATATTTTTTACGGATAATCATTCTTTCTTTACTGAACCTATCCAGAAAAACTGAATAGTAAAGGCAATCCAAACTTTTTTCACGCTTTTCCTAACTAGTTTGCTATTTAAACATAATTTTTTCGAAATTTATAAACACGATAGAATGGTACGATGAATTATGTGACCTGACTTTCGGTCAATGCAGACCCTGCAGTGTTAAAAATTGCAATTTAAAAACTCATCTCCCAATCTAAATAGTCGACTGTTCTGAAATTTCACTCAAACATGCATAATGATATGAAATGTGTGGTTAAAATTTGAACAAAATCTATAGGAATCACAAGCCCGCGCTCGTCTTACCTTAAGGGGCTATACCAGTGTAAACGCTGAAAATTTGGATGATTTTCGGGAATTTTTCGGAAGAAAAGTACTCGATTAAATATTTCGGAAAATTGAGAATACGTTTGCCTATTTTTGACCTACATTACATAATTTTTTCATAGAAGAATATTGAGATCCAAGCGACTTATGCGCTGCCTTCAGAGGTGCCAAAAAAGTTCCTCCATTGCTGACATGATTCCGGCCGATTGAGTGTTGAAACCGAAAAAGGAAAAAAATGTCGTCAAACTGGAAGGTATTTCCTGTACGATGACGTAGGATTTTCGAAAATATCAAAATCTAACAAAATGGCGTAGTTATGATAAAAAATCTGTTTTCTTGCCTATAAAATGGTTGTTTTTGTCAATGCAAAATCGTCAATTTTCATCCAATCAAAAATATTCTACGTCATTGTACAGTAAAGAAATTCAAGAGTACTCAGTTTAAATTTCAAGTCAATCGTATAATTGCTCTTTGAGTTGCAATGTCAGCAAATTTGTGAAATCTCATTCGATATTCTTGAAAGCATGAAAATCTTGAAAGTATAAAAGTCGTGAAAGTATAAATCTTGAAAGTAGAAAAGTCTCATCTCATATCATTGGAAGTATAAACTGTCGAAAAAGGCAAAAAAATCGATTTTTTGAAAGTGTCACACTGGTATAGCCCCTTAAGTGATACCACTCGGTAAGGTCGTTTCTCCTAGGTCCGGGTTACGACCTCATCCGGTTTCGTTCTCACCTTGCCAAGGTTGCGAAAATCATAAGTCATTCCAAGTTCTCCGCGACACATTGACAACAAATATTTGACAGACGTGCGACACAATGTGATCACTGGGAGAGAACAGCTGTGCTCCGATTGTCCAATACACAATGAAGCCCTTCGTGTCCGACGTATAACGCTCGTGACAATCGCAATAAAAGCATAAAAGTCTGATAACGAGAGCAAATAAATATTACATTCGGTCGTGCTACTTTCGCGTGAAAAAAAAAACACTTTTTTTTAAAAATGGCAGGCATCTGTGTCATGATTTTTCCTGACGATTCTCACTGCGTTGTATTGCTGATTACCAGTTCGTCTTTTATTATATTACTATTATTTGAATTTGAATAATTTAAGTGATATTAAAGCGACTGTGGTGGAGGCTCACATGCAAGCGATCGTATGGACCGATACTTGGATGGGTGACCGTTGAGTTGTGTTGATAACTGAGTGGGAGCCATTTTTACCGAACGATGGTAACGCAATCGAAAGTCAGTGGAGAATAGTCGACTGTACTGTCACAGGTTTTCTCCAGTTTCCCTGTGCCCTCTTGCGAGTGCAATGGATTTGAAGTTTGCATCGTTGGAATGCGACGAAAATTCATTTCAATTTCTTATTTTCTTAAATATCCAAAATCATGTTTTGCAGATTTCAATTTCTTATTTTCTTAAATATCGAAAATCATGTTTTGCAGATTTCAATTTCTTATTTTTTTAATTATCAAAAGTCATATTTTGCAGATTCCAATTTCTTATTTTTTTGAATATCCAAAATCATGTTTTGCAGATTTCCATTGTAGATCGCTGAATAACAATCCTAAAAAGTGTTTGCGTAATTTTCGTTGCTCAAATCTGCCAAAGAAAATTTGGGAAAAATTCATTTTCCTGAAATGAATTTTACCGAAAGAAATAATGCAAGTGCACAGTAGTGCATTGGCTGAGGGTGGGGCCAACTTTCTGTAAGGGCCGCCGAGCAACTGGAAATTTCGAAGTTGAAAATGTCGAGGTAAAGTGAAAGGGATAGGGTTGTGAAACCCGAACGAAACAACAAAATTTGGAATAGTTGGTCACATGATTGAATTTTTTGAGTGTTGAACATTTATTGGAGGAAATGAAAAATGCATTTTTAATAAGTATAGAAACTCTCTCTGTTTTTTTTTCTCTCTCTGTAACTTTCGACTCACGCTCCTAAAATTCGAAAAACAAATTCGAACAGCTCTGGAATTTTACCCGTAATCATTCACGTCCATAAAAATGCACAAATAGCTGTTTATTTTGCCAATCGGATGAAATGAATCTTCATATATTTTGGATCGTATCTTTGCAACAAAAATCTACGAAATAAAAAAATGCGTTTTGAGTAGTTAATGAAACCTCGCTCCCTCTCTTTCTCTCTATAAGTGTTTCTCCTTTTCGTTCTCTCTAGCTTTCGGACCTCGCTCCTGAAATTCGAAATACAAATTCGCACAGCTAAGGAATTTTACCTCCAATCGTCCTCATAACAAAAAAATGCACAAAAGTCAGGAATTTTCTCAATCGGACGAAATGAATATTCGTATATGTTGAACAATAATGCACAAAATAATTTTTTTGTGCTTCTTCTCTCTCTAGCTTTCGACCCTCGCTCCCAAAATCTAAAAAACAATTTCGAACAGCTCAGAAATTTTACCTCTATTATTCTCATCATTAAAAAAAAGCACAACAAATTGTGGGCCTTCTCAATCGGACGAAATGAATACTTGTCCATTTGGAATCGTATTTTTGGAACAATAATGCACGAAATAAAAAATGCTTTATGACTAGGCAATGAAACATCTCTCTCTTCCTCCTTCTTTTCTCTCTCTCTCTCTCTCTCTCTCTCTCTCTCTCTCTCTCTCTCTCTCTCTTTCTCTCTCCAACATACAACCCTCGCTCCTCAAATTTGAAAAACAATCTCAATCCGTTTGGAAATTTCACCTCGAACATTTCTCGTCATTAAAAAAAATTCACCAAAATTGTGAATTTTCTCAATTCGACAATCTGAATATTCGTATCTCCCAGTGAATTAACTATTTCACTTTAGTGACCATTTTTTCCTCGTATATTCAACGGTTGTTGTTTCCCCTCGTTTTGTTAGACGCGATTTTTTCATGGTTGAGGTCTTCGTCGAGTTTGATGTCATTCGTAACGGTCTATCGTCTGCCATATACCGATGGACACAAAGGTAGTTCCACTTTTTCAAGGCAGTTCCATCCTAGTCCTCGTTCTTATGCCTCTTCAGCTACACGACGCCCGTATTCGATGACACTCATATTTTATTGTCAACTTTTTTTTTTGCTGTCACTGTTATACGACGCTCGAGTGTGAGTGAAACTTGATGAATTTTTTACGGGCGAATAACAAGGTGTGTGTGTGTGTGTGTGTGTGTGTGTGTGTGTGTGTGTGTGTGTGTGTTCGTGTCTCGTCTGCGGCTGAGAGCGCAAATTGATCCGGCAAAGATCGGTTACACGTTTGAGTTCTCCTAGGTCCAGGTCAACCGGTTCGCAGTTTCTTCATTACTACAATGCAGCAGCGGCGGAGACCGAGGGCTTTTGTAAGCTTTTATGTAAGAGCACACCGGTATGGCAGGTACTGCCTCTCTCTCTCTCTCTCTTTCTGTCCAGACGAGGGATTTTTTCACCGCAAGGGGTACATATTCCACACTTTCCGTCTGGTAGTTTTTTTAAACATTTTTTTCGTAGATAAATACGCTGAAAAATTGAACAAAAATAAAACCTGGACAAGAAGATTCAAGCAAGCACTTTTAAAAAGAATTTTCAAAAATTTATAAACAACTTACATATAGTTTGTCATTCTTTTTTTTTCGAATTATAAAACGTTTCGTTTTATTATAAAACATTTCATTCTATTATAAAATATTTCGTTTTATTGTATCACAAAACATTTCGTGCGAGCTATTTCTATAAATACCATTGTTAGACATAATAATTATGGTCATTCCAGATGCAATATTGTCATCCAAACAAACCCGAATAACTTCACGTGACTGTTTTACATTTTTATGATTATTTATTATTTTATTCAGACTTTGTTAAGAACATTAACAATAATGATAATTATTAGAATTGCATATAATTATAATAATTACATTATCATGATTATGATATAATCATATAATTAGTAATCATTGCGATTATGATAAGAACAGCAGGAATACACGTTTTATAGGCTTTTATGAATTTGTATTATAGAATGATAATAACACGCCCGTTTTTATGATTTTCCAAGAATTTATGAACAATTTATATATAAATTTCCAGTAGTTTTTTAAAATTCATAGACGTTGTGTTACTACGAAACATTTCATGCGAGCTATTCCCATAAATAGAATTGTCGGACATAATAATTCCAGTAATTCCAGATGTAATATTGTGACCCGAACAAACGCAAACAAACTCGAATAGCTGAACGTAACAGTTTTATATTTTTATTATTGTAAATGATTTTATTCAAATTATGATAGGAACAATAACAATAATCATAATGGCTAATTTTGAACGTAATTATGGTAATTACATTATTAAGGTTATAATATAATCGTATTATTACTAATCATAATAATAATAAATAATAATAATACATTCTGTTCGCATTGTTATTATTATTATTAATATCGACTTTATTCGCATTATAATTTATTCAACGTATATTTACAATTGTATCTTTGAGAATATCCAACATCGTATGTTTTAGAATATCCATAACAATATCCTGATTTTTTTGGGTAAATTTTACTTCCATTCGTCACCAATTTACCTGACCTTTTTTTTCGCTGATTTGTGGCAAAAATAAGTATGCTGAAAGTATATTAGTACAGTCGCGACTGTAATACCAAAATGTAGCTGAGGGTTCAAGCTATAAATTGTTCCACAGCGGCGAATTCGTGCTGTCAATAGTTTTCCCAGAATTTCATTTTGAATTTTCAATCCCCGAGAGGGGTTGAAAAAAGCAAAATTCAAGGGTGGTCCATAGAAACGAAAATATAGAGAAAATTATTCTCTACACTTCGTACATATAAACCCTCCCCGAAAAATCGAATGTTTTTTAGTTATTCAATAAACAAGTTTTTTTTATATTTCCACCGTTTTTTTGGGGTGAAGATATTATTGGAGAGGGATGATCAAATACTCGATCGACACGTCTTTTTAAGGGCTAAAACGTTCCCATTTAAACAAAAATTGTATGAATTTTTCCTAAAGAGTCATCGAATTAAAACTGATTTTTCAAAATGTCACGCCACTTTTGCACCCCCAAATGAACTTCCACGACTTCGGCGCTGTGGACAAACATAAAGCCCGGATTTTTCTGAACATTTTGTCTTTCGGCGCCGACCTCGTAGGGGATGTAATTTGGCATTAAAGGGGGTGGCCCCTTCCCCCTTCAACCCCTAGAAAAAACCCACACCCCGATTTTTCGGCAAACTTGGATTTAGCACCCGCGGCACCTAGAAAATCACTTGTCAAAGAACTAGCCTTTTATTTTCTTCCGATTTCAATATACAGCACGACTGTACTATATTTCATAGATCATTTTCGAAAAACGCTTCCTCACAGATGAAACATCGGGGATGGGCCAGCCTAAACAGCTGTGTCACCCATACTTACATTAGTCTTACGTTTCGTCTACTCTTTTTCATCCTTCGAAGAGTAAGCAGAATCTAGTCCGCAAATCTTGGAAGTCTATTTCGAGCAAGTGCCGGGAAAGATCGATCGATAAATTAATCAGAATGTATGACGAATTGATCGCGGTGATCGCCACACATGATTGTTGATCGAAGGAGGAGTTGAGCGTTTTGTTTCGGTCGGCAAATAAAAGGTTAAACTTCCGTGACGCAAATGCGCGGTAACGAAACGCGAGACAGACGTATACGTAACTATATATGTGTTTTTACATATATATATATATATATATATATATATATATATATATATATATATATATATAAGTTCACACGGAAAAGGGAATTGATTGTGCTTGATAACCGGTACGTTGAACTTTCCCGTTGGCATCGACTGCTCGTCCCATTCTCGGCGACGAATCATCTATAATTGTCGTTCCCCTTATTTTTTTCCCTCTCTCACTGTACAAACGAAGTATGAATAATTCTCGCTGCTGTCAATAGAGGAAAATTATCGTTTTATGCTGATTTTTTTTCTTATCATTTTATTATTCATTCGTGCAGCGAAATTGCCGAGATTACTCTTTCCCAATATTCTTCACGTATTTCAACGATTGCCATCGAATCGCAGCAATTTTTGGCAAATCAAAATCGCAGCCTATCCGAGAGTGGTGTTTCTAGATTATTCGTGTGATTTATTAAAAATTAATTTTCTTTTTCAATCAAACTCATCGGGAAAAATCAATTTTGTTCTCATCCCGACACTGCACTTGGTATCGTCTGCCTTTGCTCCTACGTTCGACAATAAAATAATTTCGTCAAGATTTTTCTTTGCAGCATTGATGGGTAGAATCTTTATACAGTTTGACACAATTGGTTATCGTCAGTCGGAAAAATCGACTCTGCGTGTCCATTATCTTCGACGGAGAGGAATTCGTTTGGGTTTGTTTGGGTCCGGGGATGAGTAGTTCAGCCGAGCTGTGTAATTTTCGCTGTACAAAGATATATGTGAACTTTTGGCCGCGGCTCCGCTCGCGCGTATTTCGGGAATTTGGTTCATGTCTATGTTGGGAACGGACTTTAGGGACGTATTGGGAGCTATTTACCAAGGTTGTTGTAAAAAAAACTGTTTTTCTACATAGTTGCAAAAAACCGTTTTTTAATTTAGTTTGGTAGATGCTTGTGATCACGTCACCAGAATGTTTTTTTTAAAGATTTTGTCGGACAATGATCAGAGCTGATGAAACTGTTTTACATGGAGTACTTGCTGGAGAGCGTCCTGATTAGTGATGAAGGTAATCGCGCCACTGTGCTTCTAACAGAAATGAGAAATTATTTTCTCAGGGTCCAGATACAAGAGCAGGGAAATGTTGGAAGCGTTTACTTCGAAATACCAAAAGTAGAGGAAAAAAAGCTTAAGGGGCTATACCAGTGTGAACGCTGAAAGTTTGGGTGATTTTCGGGATTTTTTTGGAAGAAAAGTACTCAATTAAATGTTTCGGAAAATTAAGAATATATTTGGCTATATTTGACCTATGTTACATAATTTTTTCATAGCAATATATTGAGATCCAAGCAACTTGTGCGCTGCCTTCGGAGGCGCCAAAAAAAAGTTCCTCCACTGCTGACATGATTCCGGCCGATTGAGTAGCTGAAACCGAAAAAGGAAAAAATGTCGTTAAACTGGAAGGTATTTCCTGTACAATGACGTAGGATTTTCGAAAAATATGAAAACGTAACAAAATGGCGTAGTTATGAAAAAAAGTCTGTTTTCTTGCCTATAAAATGGTCGTTTTTTTCAATGCTAAATCGTCAATTTGCATCCAATCAAAAATATCCTACGTCATTGTAGAGTAAATATATTCAAGAGTACTCAGTTCAAATTTCAAGTCAATCGGATAATTGCTCTTTGAGTTACAATGTCAGCAAATTTGAAAAATCTAATTTCGAGACAAACGCGTTTAAAGGTTTAACTATCGATTTTTGCCAGATAAAATGATATTGATATCAATTATATAAATGATAATGATATTCTTGAAAGTATAAACTGTCGAAATAGGCAAAAAACGATTTTTTTTAAGTATCACACTGGTATAGCACCTTAAGCCGTTTTCACGCCAACTTTTCTCAGACAGACAGACACAGTTTGATAATATTCGCAAGATTTTAGGGCAACTATATCAGTCGAGTTTTCAATTTGATTAACCATTGTGAAGTCTTTACTGATCACGTTGAAGTTTGCACACGTTTGATTGTTCCTCAGATCGAACAATTTTGTTGCAGACTTAGACTACGCAAATGACTGAAACGGTTTTTTAGGAGCGTCATTGAAGATCTGCAATCTGGATTTGCTGATGATTTTTGCCGATGGTAATTGATCAAAAGAGATGTAAATACGTCTAACGAACCTTCGTTGCATTCTAACGATGCAAACTTCAAGATCAAATTCACCTGATCGACTTTAGTTTTCAGCAGACCCAGGGAGTTCGTCCAAAGATTCCAAAAGATCCAATCAATCGCTTTGAAACCCCCCATGACTTTGAGCTTGATGCAGCGATATCTTTGTACAAAACACCACAATGTGGTCTAATAATTGAGTGCCCAGTGAACTCCCAACCATTATACAGCTTCGATACGTACCTATTTTTTAAGCGCATCGTATATTGATGGACAAGCATCAAGATTATCGTCGGTGCCTTCATGCTTCGTACCAACAATCATCCGCGATCTGGCGCAAGTATGTCTTTGTTTCGAAAGATTGAAACGTTGCGGCGCATCGAGGCATAGATCTCTCTCCAACGAAGTTGCGAGCACCACCGATGAGCGCTCGTCCCGTTAGCTGCTTTGCTTCTTATTCCTCCTGGCTGGCTTTTAATACGTCACGAACGCGTATTCGCTTAGTTGACCCTACTTTAATCGTGGCCGAGATCATCAAGCGACCTCGTTAATTCATCGCGATGTACTTTCGCCACATCGGAGAGGAAACGAACCGTGCGTCGCCATCTTCTATATTCTTTTCGTTGTTGATTCTTATTCTTGTTCTTCTTCGTGTCCTGATTCAGCCTCGTCATATCCATAATGTTTTTTATGTTTATCTTAATTCCCGGCTTTATCCTCATTTTCTTGATCTTCGTCTTTATGTTCTGCTTCATTGTCATCATTTTGATGCTTATCTTTGTCTGAAGCAGCCTCATGGGCTTGATGGGCATCTTCATCTGTTGTATCCTCGTCTTCTTGATGGCCATACTCGCTTACATCATCTCCTTCATGGGCTCGATGATCACCTTCTATTGCTTTATGCGCATGTTCTTAATGCTCATCTCCATTTGCTTCATTCTCATGTCGTTGATGTTTATTGTATTCGTCAACATCTTCGGTTCCATCTTCATCATCGTGATCTTCTTCGTTTCTATTCACCTGTTCCATCCTTATTTTCTTGATTTCCGCCTCATGGGCTTCATCTTCATCTGTTGTATCCTCATCTTTCTTGATGACCGTAATCGTATACATCATCTCCTTCATGGGCTCGATGGTCATCCTCTATTGGTTCATGCGCATGTTCTTGATGCTCATCTCCATTTGCTCCATCCTCATGTCGTTGATGTTTATTATATTTGTCATCATTTTCGGTTCCATCTTCACCATCGTGATCTTCTTTGTTGCTATTTTCCTGTTTCATCTTTATTCTCTTGATTTCCGTCTTTATGTTCTACTTCATCCTCATCTTCTTGATACTAACTTTCACCTGCAGCAGCCTCATGAGTCTGGCGGACATCTTCGTCTGTTTTGTGCTACCCTTCTTTATGCTCATCTCCATCTGCTTCATCCTCATGTTCTTGATGCTTATCGTATCTTTGTCATCATCTTCGGTTCCACCCTCATCTTCGATATCTTCTTATTCATCGTTATACTCTGCTTCATCCTCATTAGCGAGATATTTTGTTTTCATTTTATTTTTCTCTTCCATTTTCATTTTCTTGATTTACGTCTTCAACTTTTACTTCATCCCCAGCTTATTGATGCTCATCTTCATCTGTTTCATCCTCATCTTGTTGATGCTCACAAATATTTCAGCTGGTATCAGCTTCGTGCACATTACATACTCGGGTTGACATCAGGCCTGAAGAACGACCAATGCTCCAATATTGCCGCAAAGAGATTGAACCACTGATTCCGACGCACAAATGCCCCAGCCGACTGGAATCTCATTTCGGTTATCAAAAAAAATCGGAACGATCGATCATTGATACTCTCGAATTTGACGCAATCAATACGGTGGAGCAAGAGCGTAAGGATTGGGTGAAGATCTGGATCTTCAACATCGGATTACTTCTTGCTTCTGCCTGAACTCCGTTAGATTGTTTATGAATTCTTCGAAATTACGATCATCCGCGACAGTTCCAGATAGCGAAGATCTCGCATCCGACGCCATATTTATTGTCCTTTTAGGATAAAAATGTCCAACAGTTGCGGAAGAAAAGAAAACAGACCACTTGTACATCGCTTTCGTTAATCGGAAGACGATAATGATTCGGCCATTTTCCAAGACTTATCTGGGTGGTGGGTGGATTTTTTCGCCAGCGCGAATTTATGATAATTCGCGTGAGGCGATAACGAATACTGTCAAAACATTCGATTGCAGATATTTGGCGAAATTTCGCGCAGTCGGCATAAAATGGACTCAAATTCACGACCGCTTTTCGTGGCGAAAGCGTTTAATCCGCGTGCGCGCTATACGCGTGATTTCTAGACGATTATTCGGACGCGCGTACGCTCCGTTCCAGGAATACTTTGACTTCCCCCTTGGCTGAAAATTTCGCCACGGGCAATCGTTCCCAAGATTTACTAGTCGAGAGAGCCCGGGGAGATTCATGCGCGTCTCGTTTGCCGTATACAAACTCGCTTATGTGTACTTTTCTTGATGTTCCAATGAAGTTCTTGCGTCAGAGAGAACACACTGCGAAACATACCAAGAAAACCTTTCTTTTTTATTATTTCGAACATTTATCGGTCGGTGGAGTCGGTACCATTAAATACTCGCTCGTTTTTTTCGACTTTCTTTTGTGCAGCTTTGATCGAATTTATTACCTATGATCACTTTCATTATTGCATTAGCGTTACTCACCTACTGCTATTCCCGTCGAACATTTATTGCACCGTGGATCTCGAAGTCAGTTGGAGACTCGGGTTTTATGCGTCGTTGTGGACAAAGCTTTGACACGGAGCACTTTTTAATCCGATTTCTTTGACTTCGCGATGCTTAAAAGTGAATGAAATGACGAGAAATAAGATTTACACAAATGTGTGTTCACGCTACTGAAGAAAAGTCACATGTCCCGCCGGCAGAGTACTGCGCAGTGGCCTCGTGATCGGTTGCTCGAAACTACGCGCCGCGATTGGTCGGAGTCAGTGGTGGGAGACGCCAGCGCGGCACGATTGGTGGAACCCAGGGGTGGGGCGCGCCACTGTCCCCACCACGCGCGGATTGTACCTGCGCCTTTACTAGTGACTCTCACCAATCATGACCCTTGATATGCTGGCTTCATTTGCGCAGTGGGAGGTGTTGAAACACTGTAGACGCGAAAATCAAGAGCTCCACTGTATCCAGAACAATGAACGTTTCTCCATCCTATTCGGCGAATTGATTCATGACAGAAAATCAGAAATTCAATCTGAGCGCCACTCAATCTGCAAGATCGGATGCTGACATGTTTTTTTGTTTGTTCATGGTATCTTTTAACTTTCTTCAGCTCTTCGAACTGAAACTGCCTTAAGCGGGAAGTTATTTGACCGTTGCAGCATGCCTTACCTGCTTGTCAACGAGCTTATGGCAATAATCTCGTTCTATCGCCCCTGTACAGGTTTTTTCTGCTTATTTTCTTTCCTCGGCCCTCTCAATACTCGTTTTAACGGTTATACAATTCATTCGTAACACGTTATCAACAAGTTACGGACCGCTAGCTGATCGCTGCCGATCGAACGAGCAGCTTTATTATGGGTCAGATAAAAGTCGTAGCTACACGTGGGCGGAATACATCGAAACTCGCATTCTGCCCTGATAACTTCAGATTGAATTTTTTTTCAATCTCATTCGTCGCACTCGGACTCCAAATAATACATGCAATCGGATGAACATTCACATCGGAATTCAAATCTCAATGACCCCAATGCGATTTTTACGACGTAGGCCAACAATCCATTCGATAAAACGCACTAAAGACAAATTGACATAAATCATAAAACTCCTTCGTTTGAATGTGTATTATCGTTTCTACAATCGTTTTTTTTTATTGCAAAAATACGGACAATGACCTATGGGGTCGATCGGCTCCTATTCTCCACGCAAAAGCCCAATGTTCAGTGAACGTAAGTGATATAATTAGACACCCAACTAGCACGGGACGTGACGTGCCTGCGTCGTTGGCTCGCGACAAAATGAAAAAGAAGCGAAAAAAAATTGTCTGGTACTACAGGCAGTTGAAAAATGTATATATGTCTGGAGCGCTTGGCTCGTTCTCCTCTCGATACGTTCGCGGACGTTGCACCTTCTCGGATACATCGCTCTGCGTTTTCGTGCAGTAAGCACCCAAACAAACCCAAACAAACATCTGACGCGCAGTTGAAGTCGCTGATCTTATTTTTTCTCACGCCTCAATATATTCCATCACCAATATATGTTGAGGACAATATCATTATAAAAACGATTTTTCGAGAACAAGAAAAATGGAACCCAAACCAACGAGCTTCACAAGAACGAACATAATCGACGAAACATCCGCTACGGTACAAAAGAACCGCGATCGAAAAATGCTAGATTTTTTGAATTCCTTTTCACAGACTGAAAGACCATGAGAAACGAATTCGAGAAGATCGGACCCGGTCGAGAGTCAACCACTTATACATCTATACTCGTCGTCGAACTCCTGACACGGATCTCGAAACTTGATAAGCGATGTTTCAGAATAAGCCATTCAGAGGCAGCAGGCATTTCTCTTTGTGGCCAATGCTAATGACGGAGTTTCGTTCATGCACGAGCATTTCGCTCCTGACGTGTACACCTACAGTCGAACCCCTCTGACTGAGCGCTGCGAGGACCGAGCTGCAGCGGAGTGGGGGCAGAAGGCGTGGCCTCCCCCCTACTACGCACTCGGCGCGCGCAGCTGAAAAGCGCGAAATCACCGCTGGAGGCTGGAATAAAAAATATATAAAAATATGAACAAAGTTGAATGTACGTTTACAATTGGAAATCAGCTGCTCACGGCCCTTTCGATCAGCAATAATCGGAGAAGTTATCGTATTGGAGAATGGCAATTGCGGCGAAGTGACTATACGTGGATCCTTGCAACTTTTGTATATACATCTCTTCCAGCATCTTTTTCACCTCGCGAACTCTGCTACGTAACTTTCTTGTACAGTGCCGGGCGACGAGAAACGTTCACTTCAGCCGCGGCAATGATATGCGGCGAGAAACAGCGGCCGGTGGGCAACCAAACGATATTCTTCTATGTGGGACACGGACGCCTGAATCACGATTCCAATGTTATGAGAGGCTGAATGGGGTCCTCGAGGTGAGGAAGGAAAGTGGTCGGATATTCTATACGTATGTAGTACAACCTCATGCACAGATGCATATGCATCTTGTACCACATACATACGATTTGTACCGACGTACAATTCAGCAGACGGAATAAGAATGATGATAATGTGGATGCCGATATAAGCGCGCTGAGCTTTGCATCCTCGACATCGTGGATAGATGAAGAACGTGATTATTGCAGGAAGACAAACATTATACGAATGACGAAATAAATGTTCAAAAAATGACAAATAATTGTGAGTGTTGAGTCGGGGTTGATGAGATCCATTAAGAGGTTACGTGGGTTTCGACGGCAAAAAACCATATTTTCTCTGATTAAAAAAAAATATAATATGTAAATTATTTTATTCAAAATGTTAAGCACATGGAAGAGCAACATTTCAACAATATTTAAAAAAAAATTCATCCGAAAATTTGAGAAATTCTTAATCCGAAAAAAATATCCCTTAAAAATGTGTCCTCATGGTGGTCAGGATAACTCATGATAGCTTTATCTGAAATTAAAAAACCAATTTTTTGCTGTCAATAGATAAGCATAGCTCGTGATTAAACGAAGGATTTTTTAAAATTGAAATTTGAATTTTTGGCAGGGTTGTATGCAAAGTAGTTCATTTTTTGGTACAATCTACACCATGTGTAAAAAGCCTTGTAAAATTAGTTGTAATCGAAAAAAAACCTTCGTCCAATAACTAGTCAATGCTATTTTGAAAAAGTGTGCAAAATTTCAATAAGATCGGTGATACGGTGCGTTTTTGAGAAATCGAATCCACTGACTTTGAAAATAGTGTTTTGAGGAAAATGCGATTACCTGCGTCGCTCCCGGCCGATCTTTGCCAACGAGGGGGACTTCCAAAGGCTCTCTCACCTAGACTTTTACTCCGATAGACTTAAAACTTTGGGAGAATATTCTAGACATATTGTACTATTGGATAATGAAATTGAAAAAAATGGTCTTTAAAATTTTTAACCCCACGTAACCCCTTAAGAGATGCATCTCGATCTCGAGTGATTGAAGACAAAGTCTCAACGTCCGTCGCGTGCTCGCTGTCTTTGGGGTCATGCCATAATGATTTTATATTCGAATGTTGAATTGATTCTGAGAAAAAATGCATAATAATTAGATATGGATCGAATTTGCTGTTAGCACATTCGAAAATGATTAAGATCGTATTTTTATTGCTGTTGATCTTGGCAATGCAATTTTGAAATAGGCTTGAATTAATTTTGAATAGGATTAAAATTATACTTTTGTGCATTCGATGTGTCTTTTTTGTTGTTTAAATTAAGAAATTCCCAAACCTGACAAATATTTGGTATTTGTATGATTTTTCTTATTTGTAGTTTTATGTATTTGTGTTGTGCTAGAATACGACATTTTTTCATGTGAAAATGATCACATTCGTATGTTAACCCCTATCGGTCGGAGAAATTATTGTGTTGAGCATTGAATACTTTTGTTCGTTCAAATTTTAGTTCTAAATGCCTATACCTGGTAAATACGCAGTATCTGTATATCTTTATCATTTGCAGGTTCATTTATTTATTACTTTAATTGTGCGGGAATACGAGGTTTTATTTTTCTAAACGTAAAACTGCAAAAATGATTATATTCGTATTTTAATTCCTGTCAATGGTGACAACGCTATTTTGAAACGAGCTCGAATTAATTTAGAAAAGGCTCCTTTAGGATTCGAATTACACCATTGAGCATTCGGGGCATCTTTTTTATTTTTTTAGGTAAAAAAATTCATACTCGCCATGTCTAAATATTATTCGTCATCTGCACTTTAGTTGATTTATTTTTTGTCTGTTGCTACATGTGGGACGTTATTTCTTGCTTTTCGAATTAAAAAAATGCCCTTACTCGGTAAACACTCGGTATCTATATATTTTGTCTCATCTGCAGTTTAATCAATTTATTATTCGTTTTGTCCTAGAACTTGGGATTTTTATTTTGTTCGTAAATAGCATGGAGTTGCAAACGCATTTTTTTGGCTTCGACGAACGATCGTCGATCGATTGGGAATTCGATTTACGACATTATCCATTTATCTTGGTCGCAAGAGACGGACAATAAAACGGTTGTTTTTTTTTCTTGACTGTTGCAGATCCGCCGGTTGACAGCGTATACATGATATGCGGTGTTCTCATTGCCATGGTCTTGGTCGGCGTGATAATCGTATTGTTGGCAGTGACCATCAGGTAAGCTTCAATCCTTATCTACGTCTGATACGTATATGTTTTTCTTTCTCACCTTTTCCACGAGGGCTAGATATAGCCTGGAAGTGTCTCGTGAATAATTCTCGACCCCTCGCAACATTTGCTAATCGGAAATTGGAAGGAATTTTCAGAACTGTACATTGTTTTTCACATTGGGCCCGATACGACAGTGGTCTCTATGACTAATGAGCTATGTACGGAGACTGATTCATGTTGCTATACGTAAGCCAAGCCTGCGAACCTCGAGCTAGCGAAGTTTCGTCTTAGACCTAGCGAAAGAAAAAAGAAAAGAAAATCCGGCGGAAACGAACACTCGCCACGATAAATACAATCGAACGAGCATCATCAATGACGATCGAAATAAATCGAAGTGAATAAAATCCCCACCAACTGCATCAATAATGAACGATAATTAATCGAATGAGAGAGGAATAAATGAAGTGTGAAGCAAAGGCTAATTTAATCGAATATAAATGGTCGTAAATCGTCGATAAGTGAAATTAATTTAAACCTAATAAAAGTGGTATCGCGCTAAAATCAAATTGAATCGATTATAAATAGAATTAGATTAGAGCAAGCGAATAAAATCGAAAATAAAAACGATTTGAATCGAAGCAAACGAATTAGAGATTTAAAAAAGAGAAAAATGGGAAAAATAATCATAGGAAATCTTACGTGAATAGTAAAAAAGTGGTTTAATCGAGAAAAACAATATTACTGTTGTGTAATAATTTTATGCAAAACGCAGTTTAATTTACCTTTCAGTATCATTCATCGCAATGACGAAAAAAATTCTATCGTGAAGGGTTCACTTCTCTGCTACGTGAATTTTATCAAATTCGAAGTAGTCGATGAGTCTTCGAACTAACACGTACTTGATTAAAATTGTAAAAATAGTTGTCCATTGGAATCAGCCCGATTTTCATCATGAATAAATATTGCCCCGGGCAAACATTTTGCTGCAAAAAATGTTTTTGGTTCTTTTCAATTCACCAGACTTGAATCTAGTAAATTCTCATTTAAAAAAGTAGTTTACTGGAACATGAAATAAATGCTTATTCCCTAAAAAAACGTTACAATTCCCCAGATTGTAGTCCGGTAAATTATCATTTATTTAAATAAATGGTGAATACCAAGAAATCATAATTCACTCTATTTTGGTTGAGTCAATTATCATTCACTATATTCCTTTTCCAACGTTATATAAACAAATTGTCCCAAATCGAATCCGTCAGACTAATATCGCATTAT
The DNA here is from genome assembly GCA_963210295.1 of Ophion ellenae. Lineage (NCBI taxonomy): Eukaryota > Metazoa > Arthropoda > Insecta > Hymenoptera > Ichneumonidae > Ophion > Ophion ellenae. The sequence goes on from OY723389.1 coordinate 46,785,550, forward strand.
TGCCGGTCTTTAGTAGGACATCCAATCATACGAACTATATTCAGTGTCACGAGGAAAATCGATGAATGTTGTAAACACGAGACAAAACTTGACCAACCGATCACGTGTAGTCGAAGGTCGAGTAAATATTGGAAGAACATTCTGGACGAGTTCTCGGCCGAGTAATGCTCGGCTGTCATATATATATATCGTCTTTAATTAATTTTCGATTGATGGAATATCCGATTCGTTCATCGCTGTTTCCCGTCGATTTTTGCCTGTATTCTAATTCCTCTGAAATTCTTATATTTTTTGGTATTTTGAAATATTTTCTGTCTCCAAAGTATATCAGGATCATCAAAATAATAATGGGCTCGAAGTTTGCATAGTTAAAAAGCAACAATTTTTTTATTCCTTTTTTTACTGTTAGTGAAAGTCATATTCTGTAGATTTGGGCTGTAAATCGATAAACAAGGAACCTAAAAAATGATCGCGTGATTTTGAGAGGTTTAATCTGTCAAAGAACATTTGGAAACATTAGAAAAAAAAATTCGTTGCCTTCCAACAATGCAAACTTGGACGTCAAAAATAACAATATATTTGATCAAACATTCTGCTACGATTTAAATTATTTTGGAATCGAAGCAATTTCGAAATAAAAAAAACTGAGGGAGCAAAGTCAGGTCGGTAAGCCTTCCTTAATGATTATAATCGCACGCGTCGATCGCTCAACTCCAGCCCCGGTATTAGAGATCGTTATCGAAAATTATTGAATCGTCACGTGGCAGATTGGCGTGACGTTACACGAGGAATGCGATGATCCAATATATCTTCTCTCTCACGATACACTATCGTAAATTTATCCGATTAATCCGTCGTCGCCAAGCCGGAGACGATTTCGTCGAGCCTCAAAAATCGCCCACCATTTTTTTCTCGTGTTCCATCCCCGGGCCCCCACAAAGCTAACGAACAATTCCTTCAAATCTTCCCGATCCTAATTCACGCGGAATTTGACGGATAAATTTTTTTTCGCAAGCTCCTTTTTCAGGAACTTGCAACTTAAATTTTCTCGTCAACTGTGCTGCTTGTGAGAATTTAACTATAATTTATTATTGCCGAAAGATTCCAAGGAAAAAGATGTCCGCGAGAAAATGGATCGAGGGAAAAAGGCTCGAGATCAAAAGAAAAAAGCGACGTACCCCCCGTTTCAAATACAAAAATACATTTACCGAAAACTCGGAAACTCCGAGAGCGCCGAACGATTTTTTGGTTCGCAAATTTTCGACGACGATTTATGATTTATTTATTACGAAAAAAAAATGTATAATCAAAAGAGTAATCATTGGGCGTTGCATACAAAAAAAATTGGATATCATGAACATTAATTACGTGCACGTGCTAAGGATTCAATATTGAAAAATCGTGATAATGAAAAACGATTTATGATTTATTTATTACGAAAAAAAAATGTATAATTAAAAGAGTAATAATTGGGCGTTGCATACAAAAAAAAATTGGATATCATAAACATTGATTACGTGCACGTGCTAAGGATTCAATATTGAAAAATCGTGATAATGAAAAACGATGACAGCTTTGGGACAGGAAAAAACAACAAAAAAATCCGTTTATCGATTTCCATCGGATTTTTCCAACAGCCTCGCCTGGTTTCTCCTCATATTATCAAGTGGATTTATCAATACACGTATTTCTTCGGACTACGTGCAAATTATAAATCAAGAGCGTGGTAGACCTGTCGACTCTTGAATAATCCTTGTTATCGCGCGTAAACGTGCTAAACTCTCGGTAAACAATCAATAATTGAATTAATCGAGACAACAACGAAAGACCAAAGTTCTCACTACATGGGGACATTTCCATCGCGTATCTGTGACACGCAACAATAAAACACACTCGGTACAGGCGAAACTTGTTTTTCCGGGATTTCTCAGACACAGCTAATGTGAATACTGATAGGCGTATTTGTGGCCGTGCCAACTGTAGTGCCTTGTGACCATGATCGATTCCCATTGCAGTTTTAAATTCACCAACGTTGCTACAGCCATTCAACGTTTTTTCTTCGTCGAAATATCGAAATACTCGAATTTTCGGCTGTTGCTGATAATTTATTTTATTTTTTCAATACCCTGTCAAAGGTTTTTTTTTCAAAACAATAATAGTTTTCGAGAGTCAATTCTCAAGACTATTTTTCAAATTTAATCAACATTGCACCCGTTGAAATTTATTTAATTTAATCTACTTTGCAGATTGAATTATCTCGAGATTTTTGACATTTTTTAACCGACATTCAAACCCAAAAAATTCCTAGCATAAAACGTTCAAAAAAATGTTCACCATTTTTTTTTTTTCAAGGCGCGAATTAATATTTTTATTGCTTTTTATATACAACTTTGATACTTTAAAATATTTCAAAAAATCTGAGTAGTAAAACGTGAGCTAGACACATCCTTTTTTTGGTTTCTACCAAAATACTTTTCCGTAAAAAAATCAGCGTACAAAACGAAAAACTTATCTTTCGTATGTAGAAATTTGAAAAATATATTTTTCTCCCAAAACATCAAGACCTTTTTTCTAACAGTGTTCCAAAATGGTTGTTTTTCTTCGAAAACGTTTAAAGGCAGCATGAAGAATTTATTTTCAATCCGGCTCGTCGTGTAGAATTGGAGATTGAGTGCAATCATTCGAAATAATAAGTGGATCTGAATCGATCTGGTGCATTCGCAAGTCGCACTTGGCATGAAAAGTCCATTATGCACTCACCTATATCTATATTATGTTTATTTATGTGCGCCACGAGAGGCTCGAGGCAATCGTGAATTTAATGAACACGTACGTCATCCACGAGGAAACCTGAACACCGAATGGTACACGTGAAATATCGCGCGATGTGTATACTCTGTTCGGGTATTTTTTTTAAACAGAAAAACCGACGCTTTTACCAGGAAGTTCTAACAACATTTTATCTAACGAAATAATTCTTCGTTCGTTTTTCCCGAGTGACAAAAAAAAACTTGACAATGACGTGAGACTCGAAGTCAGGTAATTTCTTATTTTTCAACAAAGCTCGGTACCGCTCTTGACGATGATTGTTCACGAAACATGAATATCGTTATCGTTATTATTATTATTAATAATATTACGGTGATTATCATACGATTATTATTTCAAAATATGTAAATTCGACCGGCGATTTTTTTTTCAAGTTCGTAAAAAAAATCACTCCGAAAACAACAGATAGAAAAATATATGCATATACGTTAAAAAATATTTCAACAAACACGAAATAATTTTTATTTAATTTCCTGGCATTTTCGATTTTAAAAATAATAAATAGAAAATCACGTATGCATAATATCGTAAAAAAATATATGCAACTCCGTGGTATTTTACAATTAAAATAACAATAGAGAAAAAACAGCGTTTATTGTCAATAATGTCATTTTGAAAAACTAATATGCACGCGCATGTACGCAGAATAATTTTAAAAGTCACGTTAAGAACGCTTCTTGCTATCGCTTATGACAATGATAGTTCATAAAACATGAATATTATTACTACGATAATTATTATACGATTAATATTACAAAATATGTACATTCCATGGTTTAAATTCCTAAAAAAAATTAACCTTAAAAACGAGAAACAGAAAATTATATACACATACGTGTTAAAATGGCCATGGTGATTAGTAGAGACACGCCAAATTATATTTGGCAAACGGAAGCGGGGTGCGAGGGAATGGAAGTCGAAGTATGGGAAAGGGCTACAATATATCAGCTTAAGGGCTTACACCACTGTAAACGTCTAAAATTGAGTGATTTTTCGCGATTTTTTTTTTGGTGGAAGGACAAATAAGAGGATAATAATATTTAAGGATGTTATTAGTAATATCTTCAAATAAACAAAACAAAAATTATAGTAAAAAATTATGCAAAATGGTGACGCTGGAGCCATTCTCACGAGACATGTGGAATTTGAGACGCTCTGTGACACGCAGTATAACTGATGCAATTTTGAATTCGGAAAAAATTTGAAAAATTATATTAATTTACATGAGTATGGCTAGAGAAATACGTAGGGGATTTTGAAAAAATGAATTTTTGTGTAATTGTCAAGCATTTAAAGTAAAAACTCAATTTTTGACAGTTTTCGAAAATAGAAGCGCAACTCAAAATGTAACCGGCAAAGCAACTATGTAATTACATAGGACAATTTGAGAAACTAGGAACTAGGATAGGTGCAAGAAAACCGATGTTAAATAATTGTTGTAAATGAGAAGGAAGGGGCACTTTTGTAAACACCCTTAAAAACGGTATCCGTGCAATAAAAGTACTACTATTACTATATACACATACGTCAAAAAACTGTGAACAAAGAAACAATTTTTTAAATAAATTTCCTGGAATTTGCAATTTTTGTAATAATAAATAGAAAAACACATATGCAGAATATCGTCATATATATATATATATATATATATATATATATATATATATATATATATATATTCAACTCCGTCGCATTTTACAATTAAGGGATCATCTCACTTTAGATGGCTGAAAAATTAGGTATTTTTGGGAATCTTTTGTATGGTTCTCATAAAAGATATTGATATAAATATTTTTGGTCTTAATAAAATAACTCTTGAAATGTATGAAATTTGTTTTTTTTTTAAATTCATTTTACATAATTTATCTATCTTTCGTAGCAGCATCCGCATAGCCCCTCGAAAAAAAGCGATGTCAGCTTCGTTGATGTTATTTTTTACTAGATTTATTTGAATTACAAAAACCAAAAAGGTTTGAGTTCAGTATAGTTGTGGCTACTGTCCGAACTAGAATTATTAATTTTCATGCAAAAATAACAAAATGGCGGCTGTTGAAAAACAAAGTCTCCATGAATGAGACTTTTTTGAGTGATATTTCGGTTAAAAAAAGTGCTTGAAATCGAAATTTTCTAATAATTCTAGTTCCGGCAGTAGCCATACGTATGACAAATATGTAGTGAAAATTTCGTACGGATCGGTTCAGTAGTTCTGGAGAAAAAATGAATGGAGCAAGAAAATAGTGGTTTTGATGAAAATATATAAAATATTTAAAAGATATTTTCTCTATTTTTTGAAAAAATATAAGATATAAATTATTTTATTTAAAATATTGAGCACATAAAAGAGCAACATTTCAACAATATTTGAAAAAAAAATGAACCAAAAATTTTGGAAATTCAGCCGGTGGGACCTGGTTTCCGGAGACCCCTAAAAAAAGTGTCCTCGTGGTGGTCAGGATAACTCATGATAGCTTTATCTGAAATGAAAAAGCCATTTTTTTCTGTTATTAGGTAAGTATAGCTCGTGACAGAACGAAGGATTTTTTTTTTAATTAAAATTTCAATTTTTGGCAGAGCTGTATGCAAAATAGTTAAATTGTTGGTACAATTTATACTACGTATAGCCTTGTAAAATTAGTTGTGATCGAAAAAAAGCCTTCGTTCGATCACTAGTCAATGCTATTTTGAAGAAGTTCACAAAATTTCAATAAGATTGGTGCATTAGTTTTTGAGAAATCGTGTACACGGCAAAATAACAAATAATTTTCAGTGTTGTGTCGGGGTTGATGAGATCCATTAAGAGGTTACGTGGGTTTCGCAAGCAAAAAAGCATATTGTCTCTGATTTAAAAAATTGAATATATAAATTATTTTATTCAAAATGTTAAGCACATAAAAGAGAAACATTTCAACAATATTAAAAAAAAAAATTCATCCAAAAATTTGGGAAATTCTTAATCCGAAAAAAATATCCCTTAAAAATGTGTCCTCATGGTGGTCAGGATAATTCATGATAGCTTTATCTGAAATTAAAAAACCAATTTTTTTCTGTCAATAGATAAGGATAGCTCGTGATTAAGCGAAGGATTTTTTTTTAAATTGAAATTTGAATTTTTGGCAGAGTTGTATGCAAAGTAGTTCAATTTTTGGTACAATTTACACCACGTATAGCCTTGTAAAATTAGTTGCAATCGAAAAAAAACCGTTCAACAACTAGTCAATGCTATTTTGAAAAAGTGTGCAAAATTTCAATAAGATCGGTGATACGGTGCGTTTTTGAGAAATCGAATCCACTGACTTTGAAAATAGTGTTTTGAGAAAAATGCGATAACCTGCGTCGCCCCCGGCCGGTCTTTCCCAACGGGGGGATTCCCAAAGTCTCTCTCTCCTAGACTTTTACTGCGATTGACTTGAAACTTTGGGAGATTATTCTAGACATATTGTGCTAACAGATAATAATTTTTTTTTAAATCGATTTTTTGACACTTTAAAACCCACTTAACCCCTTAAAGTTCGCGCTCGAGTAAGAACACGCCGGAAGGCGCGCTCAAATAAACTCGAACAATAATACTCAGACCGCTCCGAACTTTATGAAATTTTCACACAATATTTTTGAAGTGGCCTGTTTTCGAAATCCATTAAAAAAAATCGATTTTTCGAAGCTGATAAAGTGGGATGATCCCTTGAAATAACAATGGACGAAGAAAACTGCGTCGATCGTAATAACTTTTTTTTTAAATATATGCACGGGTATGTACGAAGGATAATTCAAAAAGTGACGCCGACGTCCTGACGCAGTGGCAAATGCATTTTCATGCTATCACGGATTTTTTGCACGAGACAAGTCTTTGATGAATTGGCTATTAAAAAAAAGTATTTTTCACTTCATGGAACAGCGTTTGTTTCAGCTTTTGTATTTTAACTCCCGCGCAGTGGAATTTGTTGTTGTGCAGAGTCTTGTGGAAGATATTGTACGTGTCACCTACGTACACCTACGTACATTCCATTGCCACTTTTTGGTCTTTTTTTTGAGCTTCACCAACAGGTGTGTATGACACAAAAAAAAGTGCCGAATAGCTGGATCTGTCGTACGCTTTAATGGCCCTGCATCATAAATTTTCCGGATCGACCGAGCGACCAATAAAGCGGACGAAATTTTTATGGATTTTCGTATGGGACCTTCCAGTCGAGTTCAGCCATTCGGAGTGTTTTTCTTTTTTGGAAATGTAATAAAACTCAGGTCATTCGGGTTCAATGATTGCCCCAAGATTCAAATTTATTCTTGGTCCTATCACGTCGTATTTATTTCTTGACGGAATATAAATACTTTTCGGAGCGATCCGAAAATGGCACTATATTTGGAAGAATGATTGGTCGGATTTTTTCCTAATTGAGATATCGAATTTTTGATTTGGGATTTGGGGGCTAAGTGATATTTTTTTATGCACTGATTCGGGGACGTAAAACTTTATTTTGCGCGTGTAGCTCGCACGAAATCCTTCGTATACGTGTGTAAAAATATATTTCGAAAATGATAAACATCGCGAAACGCGCACACGTATACACATTTTAACGAAAACGACGGTGCGAGTCATCGCAAAGTTTTTATTTCCCTCGTTTTATTGCTTTGGGAAAGTTTGGTAAAAAATGTTTACAACACCATCGAGTCTCCGGTCTTAATCGATTTAATAATAGTTTCCATCAATCGTGTGCCTTGCAGTTGATATCAATTTTTCCTCTTTCGCAATATATCGATATACACGTGTGGGAAAAATTATTACTAGAGACGGAAACAGATGAAATTTCGTAAATATTCTTATCCTGACGATATAAATGTAGAAATACAAGTTGTACACGCAAATATGTACAAACTTAAAAATAAAAAATATAATTTTTTTTATATTTCAACTTTTAAAGGTTTAAAAATACAAAAACTAATTGTTTCTGTATTTTAAGACTTCAGAACGTTAAAAATTAGAAAAATACAACATAATAATTTTTGTATTTTCAACTTTGGAACGTTTAAAAATTCAAAAATGGAAAATAACAATTTTTGCATATTTAAAATTGGAAGTTTTAAATAAAAATGTTTAAAAATATTATTTTTAACATTTTGAATGTATGAAAATACAAAAATGAAAATTACTTGTTTACTAATTTTTTAACTTTCTAAAGCTTAAAATTGAAATAAATATTTTCTTTATTTTCAGACAGAAGGTTGAAAAATTAAAAAAGTAATAAGTCATGTATTTGTAGACTTTCGAAAAAACTGATCAGATAAATCATATGATACGGTTTCTGTATTTTAAGACTTCAGAAGGTAAAAAATTAGAAAAATACAAAATAATAATTTTTGTATTTTCAACTTTGGAACGTTTAAAAATACAAAAACGGAAAATAACAATTTTTGCATATTTAAAATTGGAACGTTTATATACAAATGTTAAAAAATATTATTTTTAAGATTTCGAATGTATGAAAATAAAAAAAATGAAAATTACTTGTTTACTAATTTTTTGACTTTCTAAATCTTAAAATTGAAATAAATATTTTCTTTATTTTCAGACAGAAGGTTGAAAAATTAAAAAAATAATAACTCATGTATTTGTAGACTTTCGAAAAAACTGATCAGATAAATCATATTTTAAAAATACAAAAACGGAAAATAACAATTTTTGCATATTTAAAATTGGAAGGTTTATATAAAAATGTTTAAAAATATTATTTTTAAGATTTCGAATGTATGAAAATAAAAAAATGAAAATTACTTGTTTACTAATTTTTTAACTTTCTAAAGCTTAAAATTGAAATCAATATTTTCTTTATTTTCAGACAGAAGACTGAAAAATTAAAAAAAATAATAACTCATGTATTTGTAGACTTTCGAAAAAACTGATCAGATAAATCATATGATACGGAAGAAGAGCGAGGCAAAATTCATCGGCGTTGCAATCAAACGTATTTGCCGATTGATTTAGCGTCGTCGGATCACGGACCAATAATGCATGGCATCGATTCAGTGCCGTTCCAAGATTTGTGGTTAATCCAACAACGAAAATGTAGCGAGAACAATTTACCATGTGGTATCGAGTAAATATTGTTTCTTCGCTCCCGCGTGAAAGCATCGAGGAATACACACGACTATTTGTTTTTCTTATTTTCTTTTATTTTTCGCTCGAGGTAAAAAAAAAGATCTCATCGAAAAGATTGCCCAGCTGTCTGGTCCATGTGGATCTCGTGAATTCGGATATAGAGAAAACCGATACAGCGCGCGTAAGCTGTCAGAAAAAAGCGCCGGGAAGAGCAACATCGTCTACGGATCGCCCAAACTGCACGTCGAGACCGTCTCGCGTTTTTTGTTTCTTCTTTTTTTTTCCCCAATTTTATTTTTGGCCTTCCGATTTCGAGACACGCGTCAGTTTTTTTCCGCCACCACCACGAACGGCAAACATATAATGCTCGATACAAAACTTCCAACGCGTCGTTCCTCGTTTTTCACGTGGCGCTTCTCCGATTACCGCATTTTTTGTCTTGCAATTTTTTAAATCATTTTTCCGCCGAGCGTAATGCGATTTCGGCATTTCTGTGATACGCGTGGCCCCCATTTTTTGGATAATTAATGCTAGTTTATTGATCGCTGTATTTCTGGGGGTTTATTAAGAATTTATTGGCTCATTCGATAAATTGTTATCAGCTGAATACTTTGCGAGATAAAGTAAACGAGAAACGCTGAATGATTTCTCATTTCATCGATTCTGAACGATATTTATACAATTTTTCTTTCATTTCATTGAAAAGAAAATCCGTTACCACGCGGTAAGATGTGAGGAAATTTTACACGACTACAATTCTTATTAATTCAATTGATCAATTAAGTTGATATCGATTCAATTATTTTAGCATCATTTGAGCGGTCTTCTCACTTTAAACGCTAAGAAAAGGCTATTATCATGCATTTTTATGATAGGTTTATATTATCGATATTGATATAAAAGTCGTTACACTTAATAAATACACTTAAAATACATTAACATTTTTTTAAAAGTATTTATGTAACCCAAAGAAACTTTGAACGCGTTTTTCTCGAAACAACGTTTTTCGACGGCTTGTTGAAAAAATCTTCGACCCTTGTGAAATTTTAACCACACATCCTTCACAACTATAGCTACAGCGCATATCGAGGATTTTTAAAACTTTGATATTTTCAATTTTTTGCCAAAAACGATGACAAAACTCGTTTTTTTTCGAAAAATATCCGCCATTTTGTTATTTTTACATGTATAAAAAATCGTATGATATGCGCGATAGCCATTACCATACTGAATCTAAAACCGTTGGATTTTTTTTTGTTTCGAATGATCCATCTCCGAGATTTCATCAACGGCGCAGACCTACAATTTTTTAGGACATTTTTTTAACTACCATTTTCGTCCATAAATAGTGACTCAAATCTCGTCTATAAATTTTTTTATAAATGTATATCGAAAGTGTATTTATTAAGTGTAATAACTTTCATATCAATATCTATAATATAAACCTATTTAAAAATTCATGAAAATGGCCTTTTTTAGCGTCTAAAGTGAGGAGGCCCCTTAAGTTTACTTAAACCAACAAATTAAAGCGAATCAAGTTTAATTTAATCGACCAATTCAGCTAGTATCATTCGAATAGATGAAACATTAATGTAATAATTTCGCTTTTTATCGAATCTATTGCGCAATAAATACATGCCGAAATTTTCCTCCACATGATTCGTAATTATTTTTCCAAGTGTGATGTTGGAACTAATTTATACACTACCCCATTAATAATTATTGTAATATAATGATCAGCGATATTCTTAATGGAAATTTATTCACGATTGAATTCATTTAATATTTAATTACATTTCGTTCAAATATGACATTTTCCCTCATTACGCGAAAAAAATTAATTACACGACCTCCGAACGATTCTAACGAATCCCCTATTTCCGGAATATAATTGGAATAATTAAAAACCGTATTTTTTCAAATTAAATTAGAATAATTCAATTTATAATTTCCACTATAAAAAAAAAATTTCTTCATCAGGCGTTAATTGATTTCAAAAATCAATTACATTCCGAAAAAGAGAGACTCGTTATAATCGTTGATAGGTAATGTAATTAAATGATTTCGAGCAATGAGGAAAAATGTCAATTGTTTTTAATTTTTCTTTTTCGGCATTTATTATTTTGCGCGCACATGATGATCATGGTGACTTCGATTTCACGATGTATCACAAACGTCCGCGCGTATCGGCGAACGCCCAAGTCGTGAGAACCATCAAGTGTCCATTTCCTTTACGATGGATTTGTCACATCGCGAGCTCGAGTACGTTTCACGTCACTCGAGCGTGCAATCGTATCGCGATAACTTCGCGATCAATTCCTTCGAATCGGCGTCTTATCGAAATGCATCAAGTCGACTCTATATCAAGCCGCGTTGTGTCATCGATATCGCGGAAACCGGAAACGATCGACCACCTCCTCCTATATTATTTTATTCTAGATGATGCAGCACGAGAAAATTTTTGATTTATCTCAAAATGAATTATTCTTCCCGTAGATAAATTTATTCCAATATACTTTCCCCCACGCATCCTGGTTTCCCCTATCAACTGATCTTGAATTGTCGCGAAATACAAGCAGCCGGAATAAGATCGAAAAAAAACTATTTTTTTCAATTATAAAAAATGGGCTTCAATTTAATCGACGGGCGTAATCTCGATTAGAAAAAGTCCTGTCCGTTGTTTATCAAAAATCAATTTCAATTCTGGCTGACTCCGCGCAAAACTGGCCTTCCCCTGTACGCG
>OY723389.1:46802209-46822209 GCA_963210295.1 Ophion ellenae
ACGAGGAATGAGCCACAGCGGCGCACAGAGGTTATGTACGACCGATCGCAGCGCCGTTCGCGATCTTCGGCCGCTCATTTGTTCGCGAAGGATCGAAACTTTTACGGAATTTTTCAGACAGCGGGCAATTTTGTATCGTTGATGCGTTTTGAGGGTTGAAAATCCATTAGGGATCCTTATAATCCTTCATATCGATCCGTCTGTCATTGCAGGGTGCCCGCCCTTACCGAACCCTTTATTTTTGTGAGCCGTCCATACAAATAATAATATGAAATAATTGATGAACAGCTGCATTGATCATCAGTATGAAATAAATCATGAACATTGCATGTTCATAAATCATAAATATGGAATAATATTTATGATATATATATATATAATCACATATATATTGATGATATATTATTCCATATTTATGATTTATGAACATGCAATGTTCATGATTTATTTCGTATTTATCATTTACAAATATTTCACGTTCATAAATTGTTTCATACTGATGATTAATGAAGCTCGAAGTTCATCAATCATTTCATATTGTTATATTATTATATTGACAGCGAGGACTGTCAAACAAAATCAGTGTGGCTACTGCAGTCATTGCTTTCGGAAAGTAAACAGGAAAAAGCGTTTTTTCATTTGACGAGCTTCTGGCCTCCATACTTTCAACCCTGTTCGCAAAACTTTACACGTCAAATATTGACAATTATCGGTGGTTGTATGATATTAAATAAACAACGGAGCGTAGATTTTTTAAAATAATAAAAGAGTTGGAATGCCAATTTTATCATTATTCAAAAATAAAAATAAAGTTTGAATAAAAACATTACTATTATTTTTAAGTGACAATAAAGTTCAAATGAAATCTAAATTATTATTTTCAAAGAAAAATAAATTTTTTATTCAGCATTACAATCGAGTTAGTCCCTAACGAGGTATCCCTAGCTCTAGTCCAACGCGTGCTCGGCCACCCCCTTCAAACTTTTTTCACCTCTCGCATTGCCCTTCTTCGCGAACTAGCATAGCGCATCCCCAAACGGGCGAAAAAAACTATAAACAATTTCGCACACTGTTGAAAATACGAAATTTTTTTTTTCAACCATTATCTGCATGATCTTCGTATTGGCTGGATATTAGTTCTCGGTGTATGCATATATATGCAAAAAGGAGATCGGAGGAGTAGGTTACAGGAAGAGGCGGTGTAGTATATTATGCGCGCAGGAAATTCCATCGAGTGCAACGCTGGATAATCTTTTATGTGGCTTTGAGGGAATGAGGTACGGAAAATCGAGCAATGCCGTGTACGAACGTGTGTACGCGTCCGGCCATTACCGTGGACAACCCCCTCCCCGCAGTAGGTGCCCTTCCGGTGTGCTCCATCCACACTCGCGCTGTGTGCAATTTGCGTTAGTGCAACTCGGGCATTATTAGTTCATTAGGGAAATTATATTATGAGAGTCTTGGAGTAAGCGGCGAGAACGTCCGTCGACGTATATGCGTCATTTTATGATTATTACGACAGAGTGATAGAGAGAGAGGGCGCCCACTGGCTTATGAAAGAGAGAGAAAGAGAGGGGAGAGAGAGAGAGAGGGAGGGAGAGAGAGAGAGAGAGAGAGAGAGAGAGAGAGAGAGAGAGAGAGAGAGAGAGAGAGAGAGAGAGAGAGAGAGAGAGAGAGAGAGAGAGAGTGAGTGAGTGAGTGAGTGAGTGAGTGAGTGAGTGAGTGAGTGAGTGAGTGAGTGAGTGAGTGAGTGAGTGAGTGAGTGAGTGAGTGAGTGAGTGAGTGAGTGAGTGAGTGAGTGAGTGAGTGAGTGAGTGAGTGAGTGAGTGAGTGAGTGAGTGGGTGGGTGGGTGAGTGAGTGGGTGGGTGAGTGAGTGAGTGAGTGAGTGAGTGAGTGAGTGAGTGGGTGGGTGAGTGAGTGAGTGAGTGAGTGAGTGAGTGAGTGAGTGAGTGAGTGAGTGAGAGAGGGGAGATAGAGACGAAATGAAAAAAAGAAAGAAAAAGAGGGAGAGCGAAGCAGAGACGGAGTATCCACAGGATCATATACTTACAGGGTGTCCCATTCCAAATATTTTCACTCAACCCGCGAAATTCAATTTTTAAACCAAGAAATTGAATCCACTTAATTTAACTGTCCATTCGAGCCTCTCCATCCAATGCCTCTCAAATTTCGAAATGTTCTACCTTACAGTTCCGAATATCACGTCTCCTTTTACCCTTCACGACAAGGTAAACATCCAGGCCTTAAAAATAAGTTAAAAAAAATACAATCCAATAAAATTCAATACACAAAAGAGAACTTCTTGATATTCGAAGCATCCTCACTTTCCAAAATGTCTTGGTGCTCGTCGCATTTTTGTATCAGCTGCGAAAGCCAGTTCTCTACCCTTATTTTTATGCTGGGGACAAAATACGCAGACTTAAGACTTTTTCGATCAAACAATATTTTTTCTTATTATACTAGGGACAAATTTGCTGACGAACGGCTTTTTTCGAAAAAAAAAACTAAAACCCTTTTCTTTGGGTTCGAAATACCGCATCACTGTTTCGTAGCTGGAAATGTACGTGCAATTCCGCACGAGGGAGGAGGTAACGAAACGCGTGTACGTATACCCGATATTCAACAAAATTGCCTGGAATTACGTTAACCTCGAGAAAGAGGATATTCTTCTTTTTCTTCTCTCTCTTCTTATTGTTCGCTCCGCATTGCGACTGTTTTTATGAACAACTGGTATTCATCCGACTTATTATACGTTCTATATCTATTTACACGTACATACATATATATGTGGACGTAGCACATAAATGTATATGTATACCTGGGGTAGAAACTTACTATTGCTGTTTCAATTGACAGCTTATGAGCTATGTATGGGTACGAGGAAATGTGATTTTTAAAACATTTAACTTCGAAGACTGACCTCATAGTAGCCTCTTTTATAACGTTAAGGCTTGCATCGGGGCTGGGTTGAAATTCCGAACTTTGAATGCTCCGACGGTTTAAAATTCCGAATTTTGATATTCCGAAATTCAAAATGGGGCCGGGTTGAAATTCCGCACTTTAAATGATCAGAACGCTCAAAACTCCGAAAGGATACTACCCCGAAAGATCGAAACTCCGAAAGAATTTAACGCGAAAGATCAAAACGCCGAAAATCTGAACACCGTCAAAATAATTCGGCTATGGAAGTTTAAAAAGTTTTAAAATTTTAATGGGATCGTTGGCACTAGCTTCACTAGCACTAGCTTCCGGGTCGGCGAAGGGTTTAGGCTAATTTCAATTTTCTACAAAATGGCGGATGTGCAAAAAAATGTTTTTTTTTTTCGCTAAAGGAGTCGCTCATTTTTCGGCTATGAAAAAAAGTTCATCGTATTAAAAAATCCTTCGTCCGCCCGTGAGATTATTGTATCTTAAATAAGTGATGAAAATTGTTTAAAGTTTTAAGGGGTCTTCTCTCTTTGAATGCTAAAAAAGGCTATTTTCTTGATTTTTTTTATAGGTATATATGATAGATATTGATATAAAAGTTGTTACACTTAATAAATACACTTTCGAAATACATTTTTTTTAAATTTGATTTATTCAAGTCACTATTTATGGACGAAAATGGTGGTTAAAAAAAATGTCCTATAAAATGGTAGGTCTACGCTGTTGATGAAATCTCGGCGGTGTATCATCCGAAACAAAAAAGATCAAATGGTTTTAGATTCAGTATGTTAATAGCTATATAGCGCATATCATATGATTTTTCATATATGCCAAAATAAAAAAATGGCGGACCTTTTTCGAAAAAACAAAAAAACGTATTTATTCACCATTTTTCGCAGAAAAAAATAGTAAAAGACAAAATTTAAAAAATGTCTTGATATTCACTATATCTATAGTTGTAAAGAATATGTGGTTAAAAATTCATATGGATCGGTTCAGTAGTTTCGAAGATTTTATCAACAAGCCGTCGAAAAACGTTGTTTCGAAAAAAACGCGTTTAAAGTTTGTTTGGGTTACATATACACATACCAATTTTTTAAATGTATTTATTAAGTGTAACAATTTTTATATCAGTATCTATAATATAAATCTACAAAAAAAAATAATGAAAATAGCCTTTTTAGCGTCTAAAGTGAGAAGACCCCTTAAGTAGATTTTACATGTAGATAATAAAATGTTCTCTTGTACTTACATAGTCACAACTTTAACACAGGCATAGAGTACAATAGCATACATGTATATGTAAGTATTTAACAATAGATTGACCGTAGGTAGGCCGAAAGACCCTTATAATACCTTTCGGCGTCAAGCGCCGTCTGCCGATTTTATACCTGCTCGAGACAGCTTCACTTGAAATCGTATTTCTCCATAAATTACGGTCGCATCTTTATGAAATTTACAGAGAATACTTCCAAGATGTCGTACTTTCGAAATTTGAAGAAAAAAAATCGTTTTTTTCTTAAGTTGCTGATTGACCCTAACCTCTTAAATCCTTAGGCTATAAAACTAAGCAATAGAAAACCCGAGCTTTCGCAAATTCAACAAACCCCAAATATTCGGTTGGGGTAGAATATCCATAAGTGCCAATATCCATAAGTGAATATCTATAAGTCGAATATCCATGAGTACGAATATCCATAAGTGAGTATAGAGTAGAAATGAGTTCCAGAAATTGCGGGAGGTAGAGGACAAGTGAGTAGAGAGGGAACCCAAACAAACCCAAGCAAACTCACTTAGCTCTACCTCCCGCTATTGCTGGCACTCATTTCCACTCTATACTCACTTATGGATATTCGACTTATGGATATTCAACTTATGGATATTCATACTTATGGATATTCGTACTTATGGATATTCGTACTTATGGATATTCGACTTATGGATATTCGACTTATCAATTTTCGTACTTATAGATATTCGACTTATGGATATTCGTACTTATGGATATTCGACTTATGAATTTTCGTACTTATGGATATTCGACTTATGGATATTCGACTTATGGATATTCGACTTATGGATATTCGTACTTATGGATATTCGACTTATGGATATTCGACTTATGGATATTCGTACTTATGGATATTCGACTTATGGATATTCAACTTACAGATATTCGTACTTATGGATATTCGACTTATGGATATTCGACTTATGAATATTCGTACTTATGGATATTCGACTTATGGATATTCGACTTATGGATATTCGTACTTATGGATATTCGACTTATGGATATTCGTCTTATGGATATTCGACTTATGGATATTCGTACTTATGGATATTCGTACTTATGGATATTTGACTTATGGATATTCGTACTTATGGATATTCGACTTATGGATATTCGTACTTATGGATATTCAATGACAGTGAAATACTCACGTGTCATTAAAATCGAGTAGGTACAATCTTCGAACATAGAAATTTGGTTTTTTTTTCGGCATTACATTTTCAAAAGATTCGCGGGGAAAATTCCACGAGTTTTGAGTCATTAACAGAAGAAGGCTGTTCTAAAAAAAAATCAGTAAAAAAGAGCTACTTGTGCAGTGCATCCGTCCAAACCGATACTCGTCCGAAGGACACATCGAACGTGCGTTTTTTTACTGCTCCTTTCGAACAGTTAAGTAACGACTGTTTAAAAAAGAGCGGAATAAAAGTCCGAAAAGTTCACCTTCGACGCGTGAGACGAGCATTTTCACGATAATAGTAGATTTGCTGCTATCCAAAACTCGAACATTTTGTACAGGAATTTGAGTTTTAACGATCTTGCACGAGCGAAATGGGAATTTTTCTTTCTCTTATTTTTGGACCCGGGCACGTCCTACCAGTTATTTTCTGATATTTGCTTAAAGTTGAACCCTTCGGCCTTGGGTGCTTTATTTTTTGCGACCCTCTTCAGTCTTCAACCCGCAATAATGCGGGCGACCGAAATTCTCGGCTCAATCGACGTTCAGCTGTACTCAAAAAGCTCTGCAAGTGTTTGTCAGGTGTTCGAAGCCGTGCACAGATATTGAGAGATTCGTATAGATCACAAGTTTCGCGGTATCGATAAGCGCACAATTCCGGGCGACGGAACGTCGATTTATTACGCTCGTCAATTTCACGCAAACGAGACCCACCCATGCGAATACGAATGAAATTCGAATGCGTTCATTGTCTGGGCGGTTGGACGCGGTTGATCTTTAATTCGATTAAAAGATTTGATGGTCCCTCTGCGATCAAACAAAAACGATAGTTTTCTTCAAAAAATCCATTTCTCTCAATTCATTTCACATTTTTTAATCTACCTTTAAAAATTCGAATATAACATTCGAGGAAACAATATTTTTCTTAATTCAAATGTTATATGAAAAATGTATACTTTCGATTTCGAATGCAAAAATTTATTAAAACCATATTTTGTCAAGTTAAATGTAACATTTAAAATCTGTATAGCATTTGAGAAAGTAATTTTTTTTATTAATTGAAATATGAAAAACGTATACTTTCAAATTGGAATATAAAGATTTTTGAATCCATATTTTGACAATTCAAATATAACACTTAAAAAATCGATTTTCTTTAGTTCAAATGTAACATTTGAAAAATTATTTATTCAAGTTCACATATTACATTTTAAAAATCAATTTTTTTAAATAAAAATGTAACACTTACAAAATGTATTTTTTCCAAATTCAAATATCACATTGAAAAATCCATTTTTTAAAATTAAAATGTAACATTAAAAAATCTATTTTTTAACTGCAAATATAACATAAAAAAGTATTTTTTTTCAAATCGAAATATAACACTGAACAAATACCAAAAGTTCTTCACTATCGACCATGTATCGCAAACCACGTCAATTTTATCCGCCCATCCACCACCTCCGATCGCGGCACAGTAGCAAATCAACTACAAATCAATTTACATTCGCAAAAGCATTTTTTTTATCCTAAAAACGTGTCCACGAATTGAGGAGAAATTGAACAAAAATACGTGAAGGTGTCGGAAAAAAAGTATTAAATCGCGCCTTATACTCAAGTTTTTTTCTTTCTCGACGAAATCTCGTTTTTATAATTTCCTGTCTCGTATCTGGGGGAACTTCTCGTCGAGTGAGAAAAGTTTTTACCCGAGCGTGTTGAAAACGAAGCGAACGCATACAAGCTTACTCTGATATATATATATATATATATACATATACATATATCGGGTATACGGTATATGTAGGCAGTATATATATATATATATATATATATATATGTATGTGTGTGTGTGTGTGTGTGTGTGTGTGTGTGTGTGTAAGGGGGAAATATATATGTACATATATATAGGCCGATGCAGCGTGAGAGCAGACGGGGCTCGAACATCGAGCGCTCGGTGGGGAATTCCCCCGTCCAATGGGCGATCGCCACTCGCGTGACGTCACGAGCCCTGCGTATAAAAGTGTCGCGGGTCGTGTAAGCGAGCTCAGACGTAAAGCGCGGTTGCTCTTGGCAAGAGATGAGCATCGGGAGGACGAGAGCGTTGCGGTCGTCGTCGTGGTCTTCGTCGTCCTCGTCGTCGTCGCCAAACTTCTCTTAGAAGTCTCTCGACAATTTTGGTCTTACCAAAAAAACAAAAAAAAAACAACATCCATCGCAGCTCGCATTCGTTCGAGTGCGAGGGATCGATCGGTAGTTGAAAACGGTTTCGGTACAAAGCGTTGAGTGAACAAAAAAAAAAGTCAACGGAAAATCAAAAACATCGAGGAGGACGAAGAGTTTCGAAGTTGGTCGAGAAGCGAATAAACGAAATTTCGCAGCTACGAGACTCTTGTTGAGAAAATTCTAAACCGAAACAAACAAAAAAAACACCAAGGATATATAAAACTAGTCAAGGTTTGTGTGTGTGTGCTTCGGTGATTTGTGCGCGCGTCCCCCCGCGTGTATACGTAACTCTTAGTCGAATTAAACGGCGCGTGCATACGCACTACACATAGACATAACTGAATATTTAAACGGAAATTAAATAGTTAAAAAAAACAAGCGGTGCTCCAGGGTATCGACGAGTGTTGTGAAATTGAAGAAAAAAAAAAGTAATCAAGCGACATTCCTCGTGACTGAGTGTTCGTTCCTACTCGAATAAATCGACGTGATAGAATAATAAAAGGGAATTATAGCGAGGCATCGTAAGCTCGAGGATTCGAGGCTCAGGCGGAAAAATATTTAGAGACTAGCGCATAAAAACGCTTTTCCCACGCTTTCGACATTTGAATCTATCGCCGTTTCCCGCCCTTTCTCTCGCGATCCATCGCGCACGCGCAGTCGCGTCGCGCCTCTTTCTTTCTTCTCGCCGGAGGCGGACGAGAGCGCGTAGCACCGTCGAATTCTCGCTTTGAGAATTCTCGGGGCCTCGCGAGGCAAACGGCCTGAAAATTCCTTCCACCGTAGCGAAGAAGCTAACCCGGCTTTATCTGAAATACAAGATGGTCGGGAGCAACGGTACGATGATCGCGATACGTCTCGTTCGCAGCAAATTGCGAAAGCGGGAGGATCACGGTGGCAACGAGGCCCACACGGAGCCTTCGGTCGTGCAAACGGCAACGCCGGTCACCTCGGTCGTCACGACCGCCCAACAGACCGTCATCACCAATGCCAATACCAACAATACGGATTTTCGATGCAATCCGAGCGTCAATACCGCCACGACGACTACATGCACCGTCAATACCATTGACGTCGTCAACGGGATTCCCGAGGGCAATCTCGCTTACGCGAACGACAACGGTGATCAGTTCATCTGGCAGTTTCCACCTCCTTATCCACCACATACGCCACCGCCACAATACACGTTGTACAACGACCAGGTAAATATTTTTCAATTTTTCTTTGGCATTTTAAACGGGCAGGCGACTTTCTTGGGGTCTGGGGACTCTTGAAAAACAGTCGGGATGAAATATCCCTAGGGAGAAAATTTGCTGCTGTTGAAAACTCAGCAGGCCTACCTTCAGGTGGTAGAAATTCTAGCTGGTGGTCCCAATACCATATACGGGAAATTTTCGTGATTCGTATTGTTTGGGGTATACATTCCATGGAATTCAAAGCCCCTGTGGTGGAAATTCTGGGCGGGTGAAATTCCTTGCGAAAATTCACTGCGGTTACAATTTTAGGAAGTGGAAATACCCTAGGGCGGAAGCTTCTTGTTTTCAAGTTTCTATGGAGATGAAATTCCTAGGAGTGAAAATTCACTGGGGTTACATTTTCCCGAGGTGGAAATTCCACGTGGAGGAAATTCCCTAGGGTGAAGGTTGCTTGTTCAAACTTCCAAGAATCAAAATTCCATGCAGATGAAATTACTTGGAGTGAAAGCTGGGAAATTCCCTTGGGTGAAAGTTTTTTTGTTTTCAAATTTTCATGCAGATGAAATTCCTATGAGTGCAAATTGACTGCGGTTACAATTTCACGAGATGGAAATTCCACGTGGAGGAAATTCCCGATGGTGAAGGTTTCTCGTGTTCAGATGTCCGTGTGGTATACATTCCAGGCCGGTGAAATTCCTTAGGGTGACAATTCAGCGCGGTTAATATTTTGCGAGGTATAAATTCCACGTGGTGGAAATTCCCTATGGTGGAAGTTTCTGTGTTCAGATGTTCATGTAGTTCAGAAGTTCAGTGTTCAGATGTTCATGTAGTTAAAAATTCCAGGCAGTTGAAATTCTTTAGGATGACAATTCACGTGGATCACATGAATTCCACGTGGAGGAAATTCCCTATGGTAAAGTTTTCTTGTATGTAAATGTTCATGTAGTGAAAATTTCATGCTGTTGGAATTCCTTGGGGTAAAAATTCACTGCGGTTTAAATTTCACGGGGTATAAGTCTCACGAAGTGGAAATTCCCTTCGGTCAAGGTCTTTTGTGTTGAAATTTCAATGTGGTGAGAATGCCCTTCAATAAAAATTACCTATGATTGAAATTCTATGGGCTAGGAATTCTGGGTTCCATATTTCCCATAGTCGAAACTCCCCATGGTATTATGATCCGTGAGGTCAATATTCTCCACCGTAAAAGTTCTCCATAATTGAAAGTCCACGCCAAGGAAATTTCCAATAGGACAAATGTCGTTTCGTCAAAACTCCCTATAATAAAACTCCACGCAATAAAAAAAATCTTGTAAAAATACCTCATGATAAATATTCGATAACATAAAAGTTCACTATAGTAAAAAGTTGCAATTGTAAAAATTTCTCGAGGTAAAAATTTCCCAGCCAAAAATGCCACTATATCAGAATTCCCTACACTTGAAAAACTATTTTTACAAATATTGTCGATAGTGAAAATTCCGTTTTATCGAAAGTCCCTATGACAAAAATACCACATGGTGAAAATTTCCCATGTCAAAATTCCCCACGGTAAATATTATTTATGATGAAAAATCCCAAAATCCAAAAAGCGCCCCACGGCGTAAATTCCATACAGTAAAACAATTCTGCGCTGAAAACTCCCTATGGTAAAATTCCCTCAAAAATATGATCCCGTTTGCGTCGCGCACACAATTAAAGCGACACTTAATGTTGTCGCGAAAAAAAAAATCCTCGCCACATTCCGCTAAAGCCTGTTTTGCAAATACACGTTTTTATTTTCAAAGATTCATATCGTACTCCTTCTTATCCGCCGTGACCAACTTTTTCGCGCGAAGCAACACACATTTTACACGACGTTCGTCACGTCTCGTTCGAAAAATGATTGTCGAAGTATCGACAGCGGAGAAGGAAAAAGAGAGCGGGGACGAGAACGACCGCAAATTATATTTGTGAGAGGTGAGAGTGGACGCGGGAAAAGCAGAGCGTGACGTGGATTTTGCAACGCTCTGACGCGAAATCGTTTCCCCAACGAATCCCACGTCCAAACATTTCAATCAATCTTCGAATTATTACAAATTGCACGAAAGAAAAGAAAAACATCGAGGCTACGAGGGAAAAAAAAACGAGAAAATCTATTCGAAAAATAAAATAAAATCAAAACAAATCGAACTTGTTGACAAGATTTTATTTTAAAATAAAATAAAATAAAATCGAATAAAATTTTTATTTTCAATAAAAATAGAATAACAATTGAAAAATAAAATAAACATTATCTCCACATGTAATAAAATCAGATAAAATAAATTTTATTTCCATTAAATTCGATATCCTGCAAGGAAGCACTCAGGCGTCCAATATAATAATTTTTTTTCTCTTTCCAATCAACGCGCTATAAAATTCCATATTTCATTCGTAGCTTTCCGAAATAATTTCTCCCCCCACCCTCGGCATGTATTTCGAGCGATTCGGCTCTTTCGCTGCCCTGCCAAAAAACAGGAACTCGCGGACAAACGAGAAACCCCCGAGTGTTTGCGCGTTCGTAAAATCAAAATAAAAGTTGTAGTAGAGTCGTAATGAGTTGACGCGCATGTGAACGACGTACGCGCGTAACGTCACACGGGCATATATTTCACCGCGAGGAATCAACGATCACGAGGTCTACCCGAGGATCAGCGCCAATAACATTTAGGTATTACCACAACGAGACGCTCGTTTTTAGAATGCCCCTTGGCTGTCTCGTGGGTGATACGTGGGACGTAGAAAGGGAGGCTACAATCGAGCCTTTATTCTCACGAGTTTCGCAAAAATACGTAATTCCCAGACGGGCCGGCGGAGAGCTCCAAAGTTCGTAAACTTTTCCTCACCTGAACTCGTCGGACGCGGTTGACGATTAATCGAAACCCCGGATAACGATTGTCATTTTTATCGTCGTTTCTTCCTCGTTCGAAATGTTTTGCGAAAAAATCACGTTTTTTTTTGTTTCTCACGTAAAATGAATCGTAACCCCGCTGCTCGACGATTTGCATCGTTGGAATTCGATATGAATGATTTTTTTGAAGGCCGAAATTTCTTGATAGCCCTTCTGGGCTACTATTATTATGCGAACGTTCCTTCTCTTCATAAGAGATTTATAATCCAAAGATGCAGCAAATATTGTGAATAAAAAAAAATATATATATATATATATACAAAGTATAAAAAAGATTTTTCACCGCGTCCCAACAATTTTTTATGACGTTTGACCGAATGTCAATCGACGCCAATCGCCGCGATGTTTTTGCTTTTTCTTTAAACTTAGGAACACTTGGCCCGCAATGAATATCGCTTGAGTGTCGGCCTTCGATTTTGTTTAACGGAGACTTTGTCTTTGGAGTGCCATATTTCAGGTGTTTACATTTTATTTTTTTTAAAGGAAACGAGTAAAGCTTTTTGAGTGCGGTTTTTTTCTTGCTTTTATTCATGATATACAGAACGTTAAAAAATTTTTTTTTTTTTGAAAAAAAAAACCAAAATGGCGGCCGTTCCAGCTCCGCGAAAACAGGTCCTTAAATCGCGGGAGGTAATCGGCTGACATCACTGCCCCCTCTTTGTTGATCTGAAACACAAATTCAAAGCATATTATCAATCTGTGACCCTTTGGTTATGGAATGACGGATGGGTTTTTCTTTTAGTGCAAATTTCGGAAAACCGCGGGAATTTGAAAAAAATCGAATTTTCGCGTTTTTTTTTCGCATAAAAAGATAAATAATGAATGCAAAAATGTATCTATCGAAAAAACGATCCGTCATTCCGTGAAGACATATTTTTGGAGTATGCTCTCCAAATTTCAGGTCGATATGTTAATTACAGCGGTCAGGAGAATGACAGTCATTTTTAAAAACGTGTTTTCGAGAAAAACGCGTTTAAAGTTTTGTAATGTGTTTACACAAATGTGTTTATCATTACCGCTAATCGGCAATGCCTGGTCCATAGAGGCATCTTCTTCTAGCTGCTCATATTGAGCCGCTAACATCACCCGCCGATTTCAAGGACAAAGTCTCCCTTAAACTCATATGTGCGATGAAGTATTAGCCATTAGACGGGTATTTTTTTTCATCAGCGGAAAAATAGTTTTAAGCGGGGAAACCAACCCCAAAGAAATACATGTCGAGGGATGATTTTGCAGTTTAACCCACAAGCAGTCCACCAATCTAAATGAAACGAAAACCAAAATTCTTCGAGTGCAAAGCGATGAAAAATCAACTATAGAGATATTGAAAAATTAAAGGGTGGCACGACTTTCTTTGAGGGGTGGTATTCTCACTTAAATCCGTTTTTCAGCTGATAAAAAAATACGTGTCTAATAGTGTTTAATGCTCTTTCACATTTGCGGAGCTGGCGAACAAAAACAGACTTTTCCCCACCAAGTCAATTTTTTCTTATTTTTCGTGTTTTTCAAGTACACCTTGATTAGCTTCCGAAATATTTTGAATCAAATCCGACTACAAATACTTCAACATTTGTTAAAAACTGCCTTTTTGAACGAAATGCCAGTTTTTAGGCACAACAATAGATAACGTTTTAATAGCAATTTAATTTTCCTTATTGTGGACAAGTTCGATATTGTTCGCCAGCTCCTCACATGAGTTTCAACAAAATCAACGGCGGACACTTGAGTGATTTTTCATGTTAGTTTGCATATTTCCGGGTTTAGGAAAACTCGTCGTGCGTGAAAAAAAAAACATTGGTACACGAATATATTCGCATTTAGATCGCAAATATATTATTATCATTATTATTTATATAAATATAGTTATGATGATTATTATTGTGGTGATAATAGGTATCGTCATTATATTGTATCATTTGCCCAAATTTCCGCAAAAATTCAGTTTTTTTCCAAGTGTGCACCGAAATATTGTTTCGCTGAGTTTGTTAAATTACAAAAATAAAAATATCCTCGTAAATTCGGACAAATTGTTCGCAGCATTGAACAATTATTTTCAATTCAAAGCCGCAATAATTGTAACGAAGCTATTTACTCTTCCACCTTACATTTCTATGCTCCGAAACGAATGCTTCGGAGATTATCGTGGAATGAAATGGCAATTAATGGCAACCCCAGTTTTCACGTTGGCAATGGTCTTGTTAATTTCTGTACGCTCTATTGATACATGCTTATCCATGTTTTTTTTTCTTCATATATACATATATCGATCGGTATATTTTTACCAAGGGACGTTGGTATTTATAACGAGCTTCGAAGATCGGTTCTACGTCGTGCGCCTATAACCTTTTATTGTTGTTCGGTAGCCTAGAATTTCAGGTCGATCCCTGCGGCAAAGTTACCGCCGATCATTAAGTAACCTTCATTAGGGTCGTCATGGAATAACGGTGCGCGATTGTGTACAACTCGGCTTATAATTTTCCCGTGTGCTTTTCTGTATGAGTGCGTTACGGTCGCTATCGATTGAACGAGGAGGATGGCGGCAGACGGGAAAGGGGCAGTGCGAGAGAGGGAGGGGAAAGAGAGAGAGAGAGAGAGAGAGAGAGAGAGAGAGAGAGAGAGAGAGAGAAATAGAAAGAGAGAGCTGGCGCCCTACGTTTGGCTGGGAACTTCACAGGTACGAGCAGTTACGAGACTTTTTTCTATACCGACAGCAACCACTCTAGTGGGTATACCCAATGACTCGATATATCCTTCTCTCTCTAGATCTTTACCTGCCTACTTTTGTTCGATCTTTCTCGTTCTCTTATCTTTCTCTGGCTTCCTTTCGCCTCCTATGCTCTCCCTCTCTCTCTCTCTCTCTCTCTCTCTCTCACTCTCTCTCCTTCGCTCTAGGTGTGTGTATACGTATATATATATATATATGGGGCATTCCATACCAATTCGACCTGGGTCTGACCCTCGACCCCTCAAATCTGGTTTCCGATTTTTCCTATCATTACTCTCACTCTATCAAGCAATTACAATTTTTTTCAGATTTTTCAAAATAAATTTGAGCGCGTCATGAATTTTTGAATTTTTTTTTTTGAACACCTCGATGGCGCCAATCGGAAAATTTGAAAAAATTCTCAAAAATACAGTGTCAGATATAAAAAATGTTGGTGCAACATTCATAATGTCTGGGCGTTTACTTCAACCCGTTTTTTATCTTTTTAAGCAAAAAAAAAATGAAAAAAAATAAGAAGCAGAGGTCAATTTACTGTAGACTTTTTCTTGAAATTTTGTATGCATAATACCAAAAAAAATTCTCCGATTTTTCTAAAGTGTATTTTGTAATTTTCGATTTTTTTTTATCATGGTTGACAAAAATCCTAATTAGGGGTTGAAGCAAAAGCCCAGACATTATGAATTTTACACCAACATTTTTTATATCTGACACTGTATTTTTGGGATTTTTTTTCAGATTTTTCGATCACGGCGGTCGAGGTGTTCAAAAAAAAAAAATTCAAAAATTCACGACGCGCTCAAATTTATTTTGAAAAATCTGAAAAAAATTGTAATTGCTTGATAGAGTGAGAGTAATGATAGGAAAAATCGGGAACCAGATTTGAGGGGTCGAGGGTCAGACCCAGGTCGAATTGGTATAGAATGCCCCATATATATATATATATATATATATATATATAGGATTCACTCTTTCTTCCTGCCTTTCCTGTAGTTAATCGGGCTCTGTAGAAAAATCCTAAACAATCGGCAACGTTGCCGGAGTTCATTACCGGTCTTTCTTGCTCCGTTTCTCTCCGTCTCTCACCATCTCTCCGTCGGTCACGAGAGAATCGTGAAACGGCGAGATAGCAGTCGACGCGACGTTGCCGACGAGTCTCGTCTTTTCACCGTTTCACGCTCCACTTATCTCTACAAGTTTTCGTCTCTCCTCTCACTCTCTTTCTCTGGTTTCCCCCCCTCCCCCCCCTCTCTCTCTCTCTCTCTCCCTATCTCTTTCTTCCTCTGGTTCTCTTCGCAGCACACTACTCTCCCCTTCACCCCCTCTTTATCCTGTCCGCACTCTCCCCTATACAACATACGCGTTGCCATGTCAGCTCCAATAATGTCACCGAGATTAGTCATCGCGGCAAGCTTTGAAAATATTTCTCGTTCTTGGATTCCCATTTTTCTTTTTTTGTTTCGTCTACTTCCTCGCTGTTCCTTCGCGTTCCTCTGCTTCCGGAAGATCGATCGATTTTACGGATCTTCCAAATCGATTCTCAATTTTAAATCGATTTTCTTGATTTTTCAAATTAATATTCATTCCAAAGCGATTTTCTCGATTTGTCAGAACAATTTTTAATTTTATATCGATTTTTTCGAATTTTCAGTTCAATTCTGAATTTTTTATCTTTTTACCTTGATTTTTCTGGTCGATTTTGAATTTTGAATCGATTATCTTGATTTTTGAATCCATATCCAACTTTTCGTTGATTTTCTTGATTTTTCGAATTAATTTTCAATTTTTTATCGATTTTCTTGATTATCAAATGATTTTTGAATTTTAAATCGTTCAAAATCTACGAATAGAAGCGAACAATTATAAACAATCCAATGACCATTATAAATATCTAATGACCAAGTAAGAGTTTCAGTGGGGAAAAAAAACGCCGCGGATAATAAACGCAATCTGTATGCAAAATTTCTCCATGAATAATTCCACGATTATTCGCATAGCTGTAATTATTCCTCGCGGTCTACAATTACGAACAATGGAATCCGATTGGGCGTCGTTGTTTTTTTGTTTGTTTCGTTTTCCCTGCTACATCACTCGAATAGTTTCCTAATCTCGCATTCCCCGGGGCACCCTCGCTAACAATTTCCTCATTTCGACTTTCCTGCTTCGCGCTTTATATATAGGTCTAAACTTTGCATCACGTCTAACGGCCAGGTAAAGCGCCTTATAATTCGCGGAAGTTCGGCTCACCGAGCGTCTAGACTCACGAGACACTTCTCGTTTTCGTCTCCGCGCGACCGTAAACTTTCTCGTCGCGTCGTAAAGAACTCGCGAGAGAGTACGAACGCTCTCGTGTTCCACGACCCCTCTTTCGCTCTCGCGCTCTCTCTCTCTCCCTCGATATGGCCGGGTCTCTCGTCGTTGGCACGAAAATTCGCAAATAGAACGGGAAAATAGGGAGCGAGGAGTGAGAAATATTTATTTCGTAGAGTGCAATTTGGCGCCGTACGAAAATATCACGCGTGCACTGTGCACGGTAAATATCGATATAGTACACCCATTGCCGTTTATTGTTATTGAGTTTGTTTGGGTTATTATTATTATTATTATTACTATTAGCCAACGTGATATATAATATTCAAATATATTATTCATTAAATCGGGCTTTAATTTATCTTATAATGGTGTAATAAATAAGATAGTTAAAAATATACTTATATAACGAGCTAGGTAAATATTTACAATGGGGGCTCCAGCTAGAAAAGGGGTTTAGAAATTTTGTATCGAGTCGATGTATTTCAGGGCACTTTCTTTGTAATATTTGAGTCGGGAGAACCCAAACAAACCCAAACAAACGGATTTCAAAAATCAAATATGTGCCGGAAATATTTTTTTTCCTTAACAAAATACCCCTCCCCCATCATAAAAAAAATATTTTCATACCGCAGAATAGACCCGAACGCGTGAAAAAAATTTTGGAGCCGATTAGGGCTCGAGCTCCACTTGTAAATATTTACAACGAGCTATAATATAATATAAAATCTTATCATTAATAATGGATACTAAATATTATTATTAATTTCATTATTAATATTCCTAGCCAATGTAATATATAATACAAAAATATATTATTTATTTCTTGTATTGTGTTATAATATATCGTATATTAAAATATCATAATTATAATATATTTGAAAGTATAATCACACGACGATATATAATAAAATATAAAAATATGTTGAGCTATGATATATCTTTTAATAACATAACAATAATAATCATAATTCCTATTATTAGTATATTATAATTATAATTTATTACAATTAATAATATATTAATAATAATATAAATTAATTAATAATATATTGTTATAATTTATTACAATTATAATTATAATATAGGTCATTATATTATAATCAATAATATAATTACCTATTGTAATATAATAGTAATAGCTTCTATCATTATTAATATACTCTTCATATTCTAATATAAAAACAATAACCTGATATAATAATACTCATTATAGGGTGTTACAATAAATATTATAAGGATATTTATGAGTAGGTTATTACTATTATTATAAAACTAATACAATGACGAGGACGCAATGCGATGGTATCAGAGAGCACAAAATCGCGAGAAATACCACGCGTGAGAACGCTTCACTAGCGCCATCCCCGGCGAGTTTTTGTACAACTTTGTTACGCGCAAATTCGGTTTCTATAAGAAGAAATAAGAATTCTCGCGTATGACAAACGTCCCAACAAGATGAGAGCATCTGAGCACCCAATAAAATTTGGGACTATTCCACAATAACAATAATGACGATAGTTATAACATCGCCAATGAGAATGAAAAAGCGTCGGAATGTCTTTGTTGGCACAGCTGTGCCCGGAGACAATCCTCGCTCGAAGCTTACCTGTCCTGGTCACTTTCGTTTTCACCTCTTGGCTCCTACAACGATAACAACCCAGTGACATCTGCCAATAAAAAGAAAAGGGCCTCCAAACATTTTGAATTTTTCGTCCGGGTGGCCGTTGTGCCCCGAGACGACGAGCAGCTCAGTCGGTAATGAGAATCGCAGCCGATTAAGGGGCTAGGCCACTCTAGAGGCCGAAAAATAGGCTTTTTGAGGATTTTTTTTTTCAGAAAAACTACAACATATATCGAGATTACATAAAAGGGTGTTTATCATACATATCAGTGACTCTATACAATAATTTTTTTGAAGCGATTAATTTCAAAACGGTGGCTGTGTGGCGTTTATCTCAAAACTGGATTTTTTAAGTTGACCGGAAACATAACTCAGACAATTTTCAACCGATTCACTTGAAGTGTTGAATATATCTTGAAAAATACATTGTCTATGGAAGTACAAAGGATTTTTTAAAAATATTTTATCGTTCATTCGTTATTAACAA
The DNA here is from genome assembly GCA_963210295.1 of Ophion ellenae. Lineage (NCBI taxonomy): Eukaryota > Metazoa > Arthropoda > Insecta > Hymenoptera > Ichneumonidae > Ophion > Ophion ellenae. The sequence continues at coordinate 46,821,095 of OY723389.1, forward strand.
TTATCTGACGATTTTGTAGGCAAATTTTTCACTTTCCTAAAATTTGCCTAAAAAATCGTTAATAACAAATGAACTATGCAATATAAAAAAAAAAATCCTACGTACTTTCATAGAAAATGTATTTTTCAAGATATATTCAATATTTCAAGTGAATCGGTTGAAAATTGTCTGAGTTATGTTTCCGGCCGACTTAAAAAATCCAGTTTTGAGATAAACGCTGCACAGCCGCCATTATGACATTAATCGCTTAAAAAAAATGATTGTATACAGTCACTGATATGTATGATAAACACCCTTTTTCGTAATCTCGATTTAATTCTGTGGTTTTTCTGAAAAAAAAAGATCCCCAGAAAGCCTCTATTTTTCGCCCTCTAGAGTGGCCTTAAGGCCTTAAGTTTTTAGCTGAGGCTTTTTAGGCCCGAGCCAAAAGGAAACCCAAAGGAGCCGAGTTTTGTAGGATGCACGTGCATCGCCTTGAGGCTTGGAGGCTCCCGGCGCACCGGATGGGGCCACTGGGACCGTTCTTTGGGCTTAGGTTTGCCTAATCACTCATAGCTTCTCTCTCTTTCTTTCCTTCTCCGTCTCGCTAGAAACGGTTAGAGCGTGGCTACTTTCGTGCCAAGATGCCCTCGGTCCGGCGCTAAATTTAGCGTGGGTGGGCGACCGGCCGAAGGAGCGGTGGCGGCAGTTGCCGGGCCCCCTGGCGAATGCCTCCGTCCGGGTTGCACGATTCTCGCACAGCTGCTCTTTTATAACACCCTTAACGGCTCTCTCTCTCTCTCTCTCTCTCTCTCTCTCGCTCTCATCTCCCCTTTTCTCTGTCTCTCTCCCCCTTCTCCCCAGACACCCTCGCCACCGAACCTTTGCCAGTTCCCTCGTCCGACCCCCCCCCCCCCCCCCCCCAGTGATTATGCTCGCCCCGCACAGTCTAGACCGACCGCGCCGTCCTACTTGCTTCTTCTTCCTACTTCTTTCCTCTCACCCCCTATTTAATTTTTTCCTCCATAGCTTCGAAATAAAAATGCCAAGTAATGAAGGGAAAAAAAATAACCTCGTTACACAGGTGCCCAGGTGTCTGTATAGTTGCCGAACGGCGTCAACGTTATCGGCGTATT